>VXBJ01000393.1:112312-141324 GCA_013400055.1 Nycticryphes semicollaris
ATTCCTACTGTTTTGCTAAGGCAGTTACCGAACGTACATTTTGGAGGCCACTCATGAATTCGAAGCCTACTAAACAAAATGTCACATTCTCCTTTCTCAAACTACCTCATCTGAGGCTGGTGGGACAAAACAGCAAGGTATGCAAATATTTTGTATATAAGTATACTATGCATGTATTTTCATATGTATGCCTATGCATTACATGATTAATCCTAGGGGTCTAAATATCCTCTGGTTATGAAAGTGCAAGGCACAGTTTAACTGGTCTCCCTGACATCACAGCCACATATTACTTCAGAACAATGAATACAACACATTCCTTTGAATCAGGACAGTTGACCGAAGATAGGCAAATAGCAAAAGCATCAAAACATACTTGAGTCTTGTAGGGCTCTTACACTATTATATATACAAACAGAAGATTGTAGACTGGAACTTCTGCAGAGAAAAGCAGAGCTTCGAAAACTGCACTTGGCAAAAGCAACCTTGTCGACCGCATTTGCAAGGCTTCTCAAGTTTGTTGATGTTTGATAAGCATGCATTTTATTTTTTAGCTCCGATATTCTAGCTAGATAATTTGTTTCCAAATGACTAAGCTGAATTAATTTCTGCTCTAATTATGGTCCTTCCCCAAGGAATCAATGCAGTTCTTTAAATATTTTTATCATGTCTGATTAATCATAAAGCAAATACTACCATTTACAAAAGATCAAGCAGAACTCAAAGTTATGTTTAAGACAGTAGCAAGTACTTGTTTTTCCAAGAGCATCCCAGCAAACAGGGCAGATGGAGAGCACAAGAGCTCTTGGCACATTAACCGGGGCATATATCCTTCCAATGCAAGTTATTTAAACTCAGTAAACTTAACTTTAGTATCAGAATTTACATACACTGTGCCTATTTGTAGATAATATTGCTCTTGTACAAGGCAGTTATGCTGAGGTATACCCCTGCTAGTTCTAAGTATATGGAGGCTTCTTCTAAATCTTAATACCTTGCATAATTTTTTAAACATTTTTGAAAAAAAAAAAAAAAAGCTCTCAAAAGATTAGACAAAATGGGAAGACTTTACCTCAAAAGACAAAGGATACTGTGCAATCTACATGTAGTATCTCTCTAAATATGCAGCCACAAGCTGCATATGATATGATCCTCTCCCAGCACAAAGGCAAAGATTTGCCAACTAAAAATGGAAGACCGCTCTAGAAGAAAGGGTTATATATACAGGAAATTTTTTCCACCTTGATTCTGGGTTTTATCCAAAAGAGACAGATCAGTCCCTCATTTCTTATTTATCACAATCCTGCAGGATCAAAATCCCCTGTGGCATGTGAGTATATTCTCCAAACACAAAGAGGAAACAGTCCAGAGAATTTCATTCATCTCAGTATCTTTAGCTGTCTAAAAGTCAGTCATCTAATCTAAACTAGACATCTAGGCTGCCTCAACAGAAAGAGGAGCATCTCCAGACAGTGATTCATCTCACCCTAAATATCATATTTAAGTTAGGGAGAGGGAGACCTGCACTGGTACCTGGAGAGTATGATCACTCCCCCCTGACCAGAAAATGGGCATTCCTGATGAGCATTCACAAACTTTTTAACAGCTGAAGTCACAGGACTGCCACATTTCCAGGTGTCTCTACATCACAGCACAAGATGTTTACATCCAAGCAAGCTTAAAACTAACAACAGAACACCACACACAGACACTATAAAACCAGTCCCAACAACTCACACTGCCACTTCATGTGATGGTCCCATAGCTGGATTGCTGCTTCTTTGTAAGTTAGTTTAAGACTGTTGGCTAAACCACCATTGTCACTGCCCCATCTAACACAGAGGTTAGAAAATTTAATTCACAGAGCTCTGTAAAGCAGCAGATATCAGTGGTTATTCAATTATTTGGCTTTTCCTCCGCAGAAAATCGTGGATACAATGGACCACTGCTCACTGACAAACAAGCTTCTGATCTGCCATTTGTGCAGGACTTCAGAGGCATTAAGAACCTGCAACTGCCAGAGCAGCCCACTCAGGCATCCTCCAACCATCCAGTTGTAAAGGTACCTCCCATTTAAGGTGTGCTTTTCTGATAGATTCCTTTTCCGCTCTGCATTTGGTAACCTCCAATGAACTCATTTCATATAAGGAACAGTAATTTTATTTCCTGTCACAGAGAGCAATTATGGGAACATTTTTGTCTCCCACAGAGAAGTATTGGACAGGCTTGCCCATTTAGCAAGAGGGAGATTATCTCCAAAATATCACCTTCCCATCCTGAAACTGTATTACTAAAACTGCTACTAAGATCTGTAATTAGCAAACGCCTGTATCTGCTGAGGGACCAGTTACACAAACTGTCACGAATACAAACAGTAAACAGAAGGAGTGTTCTTAAGGACGTTTACATAAAACTGTGAACATTGGGTAAACCTGACCTCTCAGAAGAAAATCAATGAAATGTAAAGCTTTACACCACAGGTCACAGTTCAAAATTGGCCACAGCTCAACAGCAACTGGAAAGCGTTGCCAAACTAAAACTTGCATTTTCACCAACAGAAGCATGCCATTTCCACAGCGTAGAATTAGTCTTTCACAACAGCACCTGATAGCTGCCTGATAGTTCAGCCTCTTAAAAACAAATCTAAACCCAAAGATTCTCCATCATTTAAGAGGACTTGATGCAACAAAGACTCTGACATCCCTCAACGAGGGGGGCAGTGGTTTTGAGATGCATCAGTGATGAAAAATGAAACTTTCAGCAGCTTGTGCTGCTGCTGTTGCTGAAAATTTTGTCTTTCACATCTCTGAAGGTGATAAATTTAAACCGTGTGTTTGTGAAATGTAACAAAATATGGGAAAAGCAACAAGAAAAAAAATTTTAAACATGCAGATGTTTCCAAGGGAGCCTTGAAGATCAAAGGCAGAAGTCAGATGGACCAGTTGTGCAGCACATTCAGTACAGGCTTCAAAGCTCAGAAAGCCAGAAGTTGCACAACTGGAAGTTAAATTTGATTTATTCAGCAGCATTGGACTGGGAGGGGCACAGCAGCGTCTCAGTATTTCACAATGGGGACTCTTCTTTATTCATCCTGTCTAATTATATACTGACACTGGATAATTACGTTATGAGGGCAGTAACTTCTCTAAGTAATTGTCACTCAAAGACATTCAGCACTGCTTTGTGATGTCTTCTGAAGCAGGCTAATCGAAGATCGGAAACAGAGCTCCGTGTCAGAACAATTGGTTCATATACAATGGTCTGAAGCATGTTGTTTTCTTCAGCTTTATGTTACAAAAGCAGCTGCAACACCTGTTGGCCAAAGACATCTCATGTGTGTTCCATTTACCTCTTTGGATCAGACACTGGAAACCTGTTCCCTGATACTACAACTGAGATTATGAAAACTGTCCAGAGTTAAGAGCGCTTGTGTTTGGGCTTGGTTGGAGTTAATAGAATGTTTTCTTTGTCTAAGAAAATAGATTAAAGTTTCATTTTAGGTCTCATATGCTTGAGTCTTGTCTTGCAGTTTAACCCTTGTGAACAGAACTAACGCAGACTCAGTACACTGCTGGGAACGCTTGGGACTAGGCTTCAAGAGTTGGCCACATGATACTCATGATTCACTGGTCAGAAAGGAGAAGAGCAAGACTTTGTGCAGGTTCAAGCATACAAGAAAACACGAGATGGACAGAGGTAGACGCTGAAGTCCTCCAGTCTATTTGCAGCAATTAAATGAATTCATTGAAAAGTGTCAAGCTTTACTTGTTAGAGAGAGACTCTGACCTAACAAAAATTTCAAAGTCACCCATCATTAGATCGCTATTATGAATGGAGGCGTGAACACAGAGCGAAGACCTTGAAGTCTAACTTGTATGTCTGAATAATCTGATTTTTCAAGAATTTCAAGAATAGAATAGTCAACCACCTTCAACGTTCCAGATAAATGAAAGAGACCTTCCACAGAATTACATCTAATAGTCCTATCCAGGCCTGGTTCTAGTTACATAGTCACTAACATTTCTGTGGTAGCAAACAGTAGTTCATCTAGACAGGCACTAGTATATATATAGCAACTACTCTGTCAAGGCTGATTTGAAATGTGCTTTCAAAGGACTAGTAAAAATCCTGCACTTACTCTTGCTTGAAACACTATCTTTCTGAGATGCTACTTCAGATCTGAAGTTGGAAAAAAAAAAAAAAAGAAAATATTGAAAGAGTTTTATGGACAAAACATACACAGAATCATCTAAAAGCAAACAAACAAGCAGTTGCCTTGGTTTTTTTTTTCCCCTTAGTGTTCACTAGCTATTCAGTTACAGACTCCTCCAAAACAATACTGCACACCTCTAACCTTATTGACAGGGGCAGCAGAATACATTTGTGTCTATGTGTGTGTATATATATATATAAATGAAGTTTGTCTGTAGGCATGCACACACAGAGTCTTTTAATACACCTTGACTTCTTTTAGAGTATGATTTCCAGGTCCTAATCATTGCTTCAAGTATTAAAATAAGCAAGTATGTAATGTAACTTACCCAAGTTGATATTCTCATTTTTCCCTCCCAAAATCATCCTTTAAATGAAACCTTTTCATCACATTCTCCACAGCACCCCTGTTTAATTCTCCTTGGTCCCCATGACACACAATGGTGCCCCAGCAACACTCTGGGGATGATGTGACAATATATTGGCAGAAGCCCTTGAAAAAAAAAAAAAAAAAAACCCAAAGTGGATAAGTGTACTTTGTTTACTTGGATGGGAAGATGAGCTTGATATTAGATCTTCTGGCTGTGCTAATTGTGGTTTGCTCATTAGTGCAGATTTGCTAAGAAAGTTCCAAGTATGCACTATTTATTTGAATTGCTCAACTGAGATTATTCCAGTGTGGTTTTTGATTCTATATGATCTCACACAGACTAAACTCCTAGTGACTTCAAATAGAAGTTTATCTCAATTGCACATTTCTGGCCAATACTTGTGCTTGAGCACTACCATAAAAACTACTAGTTGCAAAGGGCATATGCTAAACAGGAAGACAATTCTATCAGTCTTTATTTGGTAACTTTTTTTCTTCCCAAAAAGATAAAAACATGGTTCCACAGATAAGCAAGAGAAAGAACAATCAAACCTGCTGACTAAAATATTTTACCTACCCACACCTCTTTGAAGATAATTTACTCATAGTCATTTCAGCCATTGCCTTCTCCTTGCAATATTCCCTGCTTTAATTACTGAGAATAGAGGACTTCTGAGTACTCTGCATTAGGGGAATCACACCAAAAAGCAGCTGCTTTATGGTCAGTTTTCCATTTCTAGCATCTCTGAGCATCTGTGCACAATCTTAGTGATTATAAGTTGTACCATTCATTCCCCAGCAGGAGAAACAGTGCCAGAAATTCTGCTGTGTGTTTTGCTTGGCAAAAAAATAGAGTCCCTCTGGAAAAAGAAAAGGGAAGGAAAGTGGAAAGAAAAGAAGGTACCAAGAGTCTGTTACATTTTTTTTTTACCCTGGTTTAGAAGAAAATTCCAAGCACAAGCAGACAAGAACAAGACATATACAGTCCCAACTTTAAGACAGAACAATAGCAGGATTCAACTGTGGCCATACACTGTGTTATGGCGCAACTACAACTAACTGACAGACAACATTCATGGTTAATTTTATTTTTTTCCCCAATCTTCAAAATACTTGAACATTGGAGTAGAGATCAAGGAACATATGTTTTTCTATCAGACTTATCATTTTGGAAAGATCTGAGGATTAATTTTAAATTTGTCAGAGAATTTCAAACACAGAAAACATTTTTGTACCACAGTGCTTGGAAACTACCTAGCGATAGGTAGAAGAAAAAAAAATTCTTCTTTTATAAAATCAAAGTAAAGCAGTGATCATGTAACAGTTACTTATGCTAATTTGCATATTAATTGTAAATATCTTACTGTGACAACAATCTGTAATCCCTTCTATTTTATTAGTCCAAATTTTCAGAAGATTTTGTGGAAATAAAATTTTCAGAGCTGTTATGCTGTCATTTGAGAGTTTAAGTACCCTCTACTGCCTTCCTAAAGCCAATCACATTTCTTCAACTTAAAAATGCAGTACGATCCCTACGGTGACAGGTGTAGCATACAGTGATAGAGCTAATTCTTCTTTTATTTCATACAAAATAATTTCCAACAGAAATTAAAGCTCTCTGCTTATAGGTCTCCAATGAAATACCCCAGAAATGAACATGCTTCTTCAAGACAACAACAGTATTAGATTACCTTATTAGAATTAGGTAGATTTGGTATATTGGTATAGAATTAGGTAGAATTAGCTATTAGAAAGATTATTATCTTTCTTAAAGGTTTTTGTTTGCTTGCTTGTTTTTATGCTTCCATTCAAACACACGTCAGTGGGACAACAAATTTCGAACCTGCACACCTTGGATAACCCAGTCTGTCCTCATAGGATCTTATCAGTAAAAATTAAATCTGTTGACAACTGTGTTCAAGGAGTCCACCTCTGCTGCTGTAGAAGGAGAGTAAAGCCACCAGAGAATGTCAGGCCAGCATGGCCAGGCAGCAAATCTCATGGGTGTGAGAGTACATAGGGAACCAAGGCTGCCCTGGCTTGTACATGCATTCAAAGGAGCGTTCACACAGGTTCAAAACAGGGCAACTGGAATGACAGCATAATGACACAATTGACTTCTAGCCTCCCCACAGGAAAAGCCTGGCCAGCCTAAAGAATCAGAGGATTCCATGCTTAGTCTTTTTAATTAGCTGGTTTTCCTCAGTAGCCTTTTAATTATTTCTACATGGCACCCGCTAGGGAGGATGCATGGAATTCATTTTTCTTTAGGGAAGAGATATCTCGGGGCCCCCGGCAGCATCCCTCTAGTTTGCTTTCTCTGAGACTGGCATCTTTACTGGTAGAATCAGGCAGGACCATGGGAGTTAATAAGCTGTTGGCCAGATGGTGCCTGTCCAAAGGTGTTGGCTTTGTAGACAACTGGAACTTCACTTTGGGAATAAATCAGTGATACAGGAGAGCCAGGTTGCATTTCAATCAAGTACAAGCAGACAGACTATTAGTGGAGATAATTACCTCTGGGCTTTTTTTGTTGGGTTGGGTGGGTTTTTTTGCCCCTGCTTTCTTCCTCAAAATCAGTAGATGCAGACTCAAGGAGTGAGAAACAAAGGATCCCCCAGGCTAAGAAGAACATTCTTCCAACCATTGCAAGCAGAAAGCTAAGTGTTATTTATTCAGATGCTATCAGCACTTGCACCCCCACTGCTAATACCTATGTAATAACAAAATGGCATGCAACCATAAAAGCTTTTGGTATCGTAACTTAGCATACACTATTGGTCTTGTATTAATGAGCATAGTGAGCATTATCATAAGATACTTCAAGTGCTGATGATGGAGCCTTGGGCCATAGCAAGAGCTACATTACTAATGGCTCAACCAACTTCCTGTTCATGTGCCAAAATGGAAAACCTTTCAGTGCGTCTCAGGCCTGAATGAGGGATCTACTGACACATCCAAGCATACAATGTCACTGAGGCTAATTTAACATCAGGAAAACATCTACATGTCAGCTACAAAAGAATACTTTTGCCAACAGAGTATTAAGTAAACAGGACAAGACTGGAGATTTTTTTTTTTTCCTCAGAAAATAACGACAGTTCAGGTAGTAACCAGGAGTTAAAGTTTGTTTTCCTTTTTGACTACAGATGTCATGCTATCACAAACTAGTCACTTCTTTTATAGCCCCTGCTCTACCTCTCTAAAAGGTGTAACACACATTATCTTAGTGTGGCATCTTTGGGCTACAGGCCTTAAGGATCCTCAGGAGTAACAATAATTGGAGGTACTAAGAAACTCAACACTAATGCGCTGATGATACAAAGTCAAGATAAGGACTCGCATGAACTTTCTTTACCCATTCCTTGAAACAATCTGGAAACAATTTGTTATTCCAGAAAGTTCCCTCTGTCCATGAACACATGCCTTCTTTCACAAAGTTTCCTTTTTAGGCAACACTAGGATCTCTTCCAGCTATCCCACTGACACCACTCCACAAGAGGTGTTTCCACTTGGAGAGATGATGGGTGAGTACCCTCAGAGCTGCAGCCATTGAATCCCACAGTGCATAAGCCTCTTCCTTCCATCCCATAGCACACCCATGTAAGCCTGCTATACTTCTACTGTCATTAAGAAAACAGATCAATTTAATAGTCCAAGTGTAGCATATTTGTTCCTCTCAAGTAGTGAGAGGTGATTAACTGCTCTCAGTCACTATCTGAAGTTCTGAAGTCACAGAGAGCAGGTTCTTTGAGTGCAGATGGCTTTGACAGTGCCGTGGCCGACAGAGGAATGCAATGGCTCTGATGCATTCCAAATTCACATTGTTCCCTGCTGCATCATGTATTTAGGTTCCCACATGCAGAGCCTAACTGCAGTGCACACGTCTTTCCAGAAGGGAAAAAAAAAAAAAAAAAAAAAAAAAAAAAAAGAAAAGAAAAAAGGCCCTCTCCTCAAGTAGCTTGGCAAAAGGCCAATGCAAGGACCAAACCTCAGATTATTTATAAATCCTAATTTAAAAGGATTTTTTTTTTTTTTGCACAGTACTAGGATAATATGAATAGCTTTTTCAGAATCTTCACTGATAACTGCTAACTGAAAGCTGCTTTGTAGTCCCCATGTTTATATTTCTTTGAAAGCATCTCTCTCATCTAAGAAACTAGTGGCACTATTTTCAGTTCAAGCTGTCTTCACTTGAGTTTCTCATGCAAGATACCTAGGAGTTAAAAATTAAATTATCAACACTGTGCTATGTCCAAAACTGCTATCAGCTAGAATAGAGACACAGAGAATGTTCCTACAGTGAATGCAGAAAACATTTTCTGCAGCATCAAGTAAATCCTCCATGCAGATGACCTATGCATAACATCATTTGTGAAAAGCACAAAACCAGAAAACCCACTTGCACACTTTTCTATGCTTTCGTGCCCCAACACTTTTCTCATCATACTTTCCCCTTTTCCCATCTGTGTAATGCCAATCACAGTATAAAGAGTCACCTGTGTATAGATCCTTGGAGTCCACATCACAGAAGTTTTGCATGACTGCATTAATTTATAAGTTACAAGTCTGATTTGTCTCCTTTTTTCCCCCCAACTCTAACAAATGGATATGTCATATGTTCATTAATGCCATTTGCTCCGTTTGAAAATCCCATATAGATTCATCTGCTGTCTTTCTGTTTGCAATTATATCCCCTAACACACTATGGGCCATGGCCTTTGATTAACAAGATTCAAGTACTGGGGGAGAAGGGTAGAAAGGCGGGGGGTGGAAATCACACAAAGAAAAGTATTAGATAGAAGACCCTGCAGCAAGACTCACACTCCTCAGCTTCTCATCACCTGCAGTTTTCTTTTCCTAACAGCACTTGAATAACTCCACAACTGAAACAACAGTATGGATGCAGACCACTGGCTTGCATCTTCACATAATTAAGGTAAAGCCTCCACTCTGTTTATTCACTCTGCCATACCGTACATACAAACGGCACAACAACAGGATTAATCTGACCACCTTTGACATCTTATACATTATAGAATCATTGAATCACAGACTCATTCAGGTGGCAAGGGACCTTAGGAAGCCTCTAGTTCAACTATCTGCTCAAAAGGTCAGCTGGAATCAGATCAGCTTGCTCAGGGCTTTATCCAATTGAGTCTTGAAAACCTCCAGGGATGGAGGCTCCACATCCTTTCCAAGCAACCTGTTCCACTTCTTGATCGTTCTCACAGAGAAAGAGAAGCGCCTGCAGATCCCCATATTGCACTTCTAACCTTTTCTGCATGTTGGTACAACATTTGCCTTTCTCCAGTCATTGAGGCTCTTCTCCTATCTCTGTAAGCATTCAAGGATGACAGAATGCAGCATTATATTGACACATACCACCTTTCTCAGCAGCCTTGGATGCTGCCTGTTTTGTCCCACTGACTTACATGGGTCAAGTTCTCTCAAGAAACACCTGACTGTCATTGTCCCCAGTAGGACTCCTTGACCTTCTTGAACACTTTCATTAAGCACTGTGGCCCGTGAGGTCTCATTCGTGAGCACTGAGGCAGAAGCACCTCAGGCTTAAGTGTGCCCCTTGCCACTAATTCACCCACCCTACTCGGCAACAAGCCCACAATATCCTTGTTCAGCCTTTTCCTGCTAAGTGAGTAAGCAGATGTGCTGTTCTGAGTTGCTGGCTGGGGTTAAACCATGACACTTTCAGCCAATTTCAGAGAGGTTCAGCCTGTGAGCCAGAGACTTCATTAAGTTGTCCAAAGACTTTGCATGCTTCTTCATCAGATGATGATGATCTGTAACAAAATCCCATTATGACGTGCTTTGTACTGTCCTATCCCCTTAACATGACCCACAAGCTCACAACTTGCCTGTTCTCTGTCCCACAGTTTCATATTCCAACTGCTCTTAGAGGGAAACTCCCCCAATCCTTGTCTCCCCATCTTTTCTGAAGAAACTGTATCGTTGTAGTACTTGTCATGCAAGCTGTCCCATCACAGTGAAGTTACTCCAAGAGTGCTGTAGCTGTGAGACCACACACAGAGCTCTACTACCTCTTTTCACTCCACAGAACCATTCCAGAGATCACTCTTGTAACTGTCACACTACACCATTGGCTTCTCAGCCCTGTCCACCTTACTGTTTACAGCTCTCTTCACCAGGCTTTCCAGTCTGTTGGCAGAGATGCTCTTGCCCCACTTGGTTGGGTGGATCTCATCTCTTCCCAGCACTCTTCAACTCTCAGAGGTTTCCATAATTGCAAAAGCCAAATCCCTCTCAAACATCCCAGCTACACATCCTGATGTCGACTCACAGGATCCATCAGCTCCTCTCCAAGACTGTCACCTTCACAGGCAAAAAACACAACAAAAACAAAACCAAAAACAAAACAGAAAAACCCTCCACATGGAGCTCTGCACACGCTACCCTTGCCCCAGAGCCTTGTGGCCATTCTTGGTACACTCAGCGTCTCCCCTGACAGTAAGACTGGTGCTCAGATAAATGAGCAGCAAGAGGTGACAGAAAGGTGACTGAAGTCTCAGCAGACTTTCCACAACGTCCCAGGTCTAAGCACCTGGTAAGGAGCAAACACCCTAAGGCAGCTTCAGGTCAGTATGGTATATGGGTGCCTCTATCCCACACACAAGAGACTCTCCAACATAAACATATTTGATGCTCAGCTGTCTGACACCTCCCCTGGAGGGAGGTCACCTTCCTACTCTATTTCCAGGGCACCGCATCTGTTCTGTAATTGCAGCATAAGCCTGCTGTAGGTGCAGAATTTCAGGGCTTTGGGAGAGCATTCCAGAATAGTGTAGAAGACAAGCAACCAATTAAAAGAAAGAACTATTTTCCTTAATACAGTTTTTTTTAAAAAAAAAAAAAAAAAAAAGACAGTATTTGTGTGTAAGGAACTCAAAGGACAAAGTATTTACTCAATCGGAAAACAAAACATTTGCAGCTTCCAAGAGCATGCACAAATCTCACCCAATGAGGGATTCTGCAAGAACAGTAATAGATTTCCCCCCATCTGAACAAGTTTTAGTAATCACTGTTTGAGTCCCAAACTTGCACGCCCAGTTTAGGAAAAGCATCCTCCCCACCTTGCAACAAGTCATAACCAATTGGTTTGTTACACCTCAGCAGCCCCAATACCTTCAAAATACATGCTGGCTAACACCAGTACAATCATTTTGTCTGTAATTAATTTCCATGGATAAAAGAGACTGGAACAGAACAAACACTCTGCTGATGGAAACAGAGCAAATCCCACAGCTCACTCCACCATGGTCACATTCAGTACTGAAGCTGCAGCCAGAACATCAGTGGATACCTCAATGCTGCCACTACCACCATTAGCCATGCCCAATGCTACACAGAAACAAATTATTTAAAATATGCTTTTTTATATAAGACCACAGAATGTTGGAATTTTATACCAGATCTGGTCAAAGCTAGGAGTAAAACTTTTACCAGAAGTATATTTTTTACAGCCTTTACTTCAAAAAATAATAACCACTGTATTTCCTCCCAGTGATATTGAAGTATTCCTTATGCTTTTTGACTAGCCAGAGCAATCTGTGAAGACCAGATTTCATTACAAGTTCCTCCATCGGACTACACAACTGCTACGAAGATCAGCTAGATAAGCAACGCAATTTTAGTGTACTTCTTGGCTGCACGCTATCCAAGGTATAAGTGGCATTTTTATTGCTAAATAATTACATGCATTTGAGCCCTTATTTACACACCTAATCTAACAATCATTAGTAGACAATGTTAACTTAGCATCACTTAAATAGTTTTATATTCTACTTATGCAGCTAAGATTTACATAGATCCAAGGCATCTGAAATGGTCAGTGAGCAGCATGGACCAAAAGGTCAAAGAACAGGTTGGAAACTGGAGGCCATATAACACAATCATTGGCATGGCTTTTTGCAGCTGGAGCACACACAAAAAGCATTCTGCTTATCCATTTGTATATCAGTTTCAAGCTGTATATGAATATCAATTGCTTACCAAGGATAGCCCCCACCTTGTTGTTTCAAAAGTGAAGAGTGATAACAGCATATGTTGATTTTCTTATCCTTCTCACAAAACCAGTCACAATTTAAAATAAAAACTAACCTTGCATCTCACAAAGAAAGTAACATTTATTCACCAGAATATTTTGAAGGTGTGAAATTCAATTTCATAATAACAACAGGTATATTAAATAACTAAGCTTTAGAAAATATATGTAATTAGATGACAACATAGTAATTTAAGCAGATATTCCTATTGAATCTTTGCTAGACTCCATGCTTGTCACCAAATTAGATGTTGTCCCAGGGTATGCATTATAAAACGAGGAGATTGATTTCATGAGGTTTGTAAACAATGACTGGAATTATAATTAAAAATATACATTAGTGTCTTCTAATATTTACAATATTTTGGAGTCAATTTTGATCTCATGCTAGTTTCATATAACTCTTTTCTTTGTAGAGTCCTGGCTGGGGTAGGTAGGAATAGAGCCTCTAATTTTATACTAAGTATTATGGGGCTCAAATGTGTTTTTAAGATACACATTAATTCCAGACTATTTACTACAAGGCATTCTCAAAAAAAGGGAAATTTTTTTGCGTTTGATTGTATTATTTTTTTATTGGCTACCATCATTAACAAATTGCAATCCTTTCACCTATCTAAAGCTGCAGATCATTTACTTCCTTAACCCCCCCAGAAACAGCAAAGGAATGAGAATATTTTTCTTTTCGAAGCTACATGCTGCAATACATACAGCAATCCTAGCTCTCCCCTGTAAGCTCCATTAAAAAAAAAAAAATAGATAAACATATTTTCTTACATCTACCATTGAGTCCTACCAAGAATTTCCTCCATTTCTCATAGCAGGTGATGCCCCTATCTCCAACACCTGTAATTATTTAAAATTTATCACAGCAACTTATCCCATAAGTACCTACAGAAGTTTTTTGCCATACACATCAGGTGCATTCTCTGTTTACATGTCAAAGACATAGTAAAATTCTATCTAAAGGTCCATAAAAGTAACTAGAAAACCTCTACAAAGCCTGCATCCCTACAGAAAAATGCGCGGGGGGCAGGATGTGGAAACTGCTTCATTGGGCCACTTCTAGAGTAACTGAAAAGCAGGGTTTCTTGTTCACAGGAAATGCTAGACTTCAACATGAGCAAGACTAAAATCTGGGAGTATTAACCTCTGCAAAATCAGAAATTTAATTAAAAATTTGTCATATTGGCCAGTGAAGACTTCCTGCACTCTGCAGAGTCTCAGTGAAATTAAACCTTATTAATTTTCCTTCTCCTCCTTAAATATCTGCTATTATATTACATACTATTCTCAATTTTCACGATGAGCTTCATAGGCTCCCAACATCTACAGCTTTCAATCAGCCTCATTAGGCATACTGTCCCAGAATTGCTGACCTTGGGAACACTTCCCAGCTTCTCCATTCCTCAATTCCTACCTCCAAGACCTCTGAACCTCCAAGCTCCCTTCTATACAGGCAAAGCCAAACCTACGTGAAAACCAATCTGGCATGGGAGCCGAAAGCATGGGTAGCTCTAAATATTCATCCACACCCAGCAGCATCTTGCCTCAGCATGTAGTTTTCTGCACATTGATCCTCTATGCTGAATAGAAGAGAGAAGGATATAAACCTTTGCAAACTGGACAAAGTTTCTGAACTAATAACCACAAATTAGCTGAGCTACATAAAACTGTTCAGCTGGGTTCCAGTCAAAGCTATGAAGTATAGGACTGATTATTACACACATCTGGGAGACAAGGAACAGCAAGAACAACATTCAAATGTTATTTGGGGATTACCAGTCCAACGTATGTCACCCATTAAACTAATTGATAGAAAATCTAAGATTGCCAATGCAACACATTACTGTGGAAGCTGGAAGTGGAGGGAAGCATTCTAATCTCCGAAGAGTTCTTTGACTCGATAAAAAGTACCTTCACAAGTACGAAAAGGAAGCATAGCAGAACCATATGCCCTCCAAGAAACTCAAAACGTTTATACTGTTACAAGGAGTGATACTGCCTGGGCCACTGAAATATGTTGAAACATTTATCTACAGAAAGACATTAGTTATGTGTCTTCTCTTGTTACTATAATCATAAATCTAGACTATTTCCACTGAAGTCAGAGTTTCTGCATGGCAGTGCCAAGAGAGTACAAGAGTATCACTATCTTACAAAAAGTCTTTAACTTTTCCCCAAGTTGAAAGCTGTAGTTGAAAAATACATTAAAAAGCCATAATCACACAGTAGAAATCCATAATGATGGCAATATTTTATAATCAGAATACGAAGGACAAGAATGACTAAGCATAAAGACACAAAGGTAGAAAAAAACCAACACAAAATTATTATAAAGGAAGGATCAACAAGACAGAAGAAGCCATAAGCTTCTGATAAACTATGCCAACTCAGAACATCCCATTTCATATTCTGGGGCCAAAGCAAAGAAAGAATAAAATGTTTCTGCTTTAACAGAAGGCTTTGTAGCAAACTCATGACCAGCCTGAAACAAGATGAATGTAAAAAATACTGAAATTTCATACTTAAAATAAACATAAAAGGTCAGTTGATCAGAAAAACACAGAAGCTGTTAAGCCATATGCCAAGTAAAACACCTTCTCCTTCAAGCAAGAGATTTAGGGGGAATGGGAAAAAGAAAATATGACTTGGTGGCTAGCCATTGTAAAAAGTGAACAGCACCAAAATACCATTAAGATGTCTTGGCCCTAAAAAGGCGGCTTTACAGCACAGTCACTAGTGTTCAGCAAAAGAGAAAAAAAAAAAANAGTCTAAAAGGTTAAGAAAAAGAAAAAAAAAAAAAAAAAAAAAAAAACATTTGACACTGTAGGGTCATAAATAAATTGCTGAAACATTAACTAAGGTGAAGGTGTTTTTGAAGGATATGAGAAAGTCTGAAGGTTATAGTCTAGTTACAGCAAAGCAAGGAAAATGAGTTTCCTAGAACATGGATCAATAAGTGAATCAAAGACTACAAAGGCACGAGCTGGAATTTTTTACATGATTTGCAGACTTGGACAGGGATGCCAAAGGACTTAAAGAAGAATTATTCAATTCTTTGCCGACTAATAATATCAGACAACTCTCGTATCTCCTTTTTTTGCTTTTTTCTTGAAACCTCCCATCTCCAATTTGTATTATTTACCTTAACCCATGCTGTCATCTGTCAGCTGGGCTCTCAGAGCAATTTAAGTGAACTGCTATATCCTCGCTCAGTAGTCAGGCCCAAAAGACCACCACTGTTTTCCATATTCCTCAACTATTCCCTAGGCACAAACACAGCTCTTCACTTACCGCACTCATACACTGCTTCTCCTCCACTGCACTCAATTCTCCACTACAGGCTTCCAGGAAGCAATGCCACAACTGACTCCCCACATGATAGGTGCCACATGTTGCTCCTTTCAACAGAGAGTGTCTTCTCTATAGCATCTAGAGAACAAGCAAAGATGCTTTTTATATAAAATATGCATAGCCGGCTGGACCATCAATGCACACCCTAAAACTTTTTGAAGGTTTATTAATCATCCCTTAAACCAGAAACAAATAGAGAAGTGTTTAACAGCATCTGAAACACTAAGAGTAGCAGGTTTTATAAGGTAGGCTGAAGTCACAGAAATGCAGTTATTTTGCCTTACACAGGCCATAGGTTTTCTCAAGAAGAACTACAGCATGAGTCACTCTCAAAATGTAGGTCTAAAACAAGTTTGCTGGTTCCAGTAACTTGCAGACTCTTTAAATGGGATTCCACTGTTGATACCTGGAATTCAAAATACAAGCCACCACAAGAGTTATAAGGAGAGTATAGTATAGAGAGTATAGTATAGCATTCTGGCAAAGGTGCCTAATATGCAACCTCAAAGATTAGTAAGGGAGCCCAAGTCATGCCGTATAGTAAAATAGCATTCAGAAGCCTCCCATAGCAAAACTGTAGACAGTGAGCTACTTTGACCGTACAAGAAGAGAGCTTTTCTTTTACAAAACATCTTTTTCTTCTGGATTTCCTTTCAAAATACTCTTGGGCTTGTTAAGAATCCTCCTCAAGTCCCAGATGCAAAGAGTTAATATAGGAGACTTTCTCTTCAACTGTTTTAATACACCATATAAGGGCCCAAGTAACATTTTCAGGGAATGTAAGTCTATCAGTCTCTATCTGTTTCAGCAGGATGATTCTGCAAATAAAAGTGTGAATGCCTACCTTCACTCACATGAATAGTTACAGTTAAGCCACGCAATGCATAAAGTTATGTCTTTTTAAACCACACAGGGGAAACAGACTTACTACAGTCACCATATTTACTTGCCTTGAGTCTTCTGAATAAAATACAAGGCTATATTGAGACATACCTTTTATAACTACATACAGAGAATTGGTGCTTTGATCTAAGTCTCTCCTGTACAGTTCCACTGCTTGCATATCCAAGTTCCTCACATAGAAATGTCCTCGTGATGCATGGAAAGAGCACTGTCCTCTTCCCACATGACAGACTCAGATGAGCTTTTCAACGTGGTGGATCACAGCAGCATTCTTCACCAGATACAGCCTCCTTTTGGAGGGGAATTGTTTGGTTTCCTCCCCTCCTTACAGCATCAGAAGAGGGTTCAAGACCAGCAGCGTTTCTTAAGCTGGAGCATCCTGTGCTCTCTCTGTTTCATTCAGGTCACTTGTCTCTCAAGTACTTGTCAATCCCCAGAACAGGAGGGTTTCTGATTTTATTAGCCTACACAAGGGGTCCAGAGTTCATCAATGGGTATTACCTATTTAAATGAAGGCTTATACGCTAGTTCTGCTATCATTAGAAACAAAAAAAAAAAAATCTTAATTGATTTCATTGTGTTGCTGCCAGATCACACCCTTCCATTCTATCATCTGCCTCCAGTACCCAGAACCCTACCAATAACATTTGATAACAACTCTACAAAGTTGTAAGGGCTACAGAGACTTTTCTGCTGATTTTCAGGAACACAGCCAATCAACTATGCCTGAGTTCAGCCAGCTGAGCTCTCCGATATTACTGAAGTATTGTGTTGCTACCACCAGAAGCAGGGCTAGGGCCTGGAAAAGAGACTTTGGGATTTGATCAGTTTCCAGAAATACTGTTAGAAATGTTGTCATAGCTTCATGTTTTACTACTATAATCTGAATTTGGAACAACCAGGAGAAAACTAATATCTACTGAATTACTACATACTAAATATTATGCTGACAATTGTAGTGTCTCCCTCACAAGAGGATCAGCTTTATAGAAACATCTAGCATAGCAAAAAAACATACACATTTCAGAACCTAGATAAACAGCAAGTCAGCTATAAAAGACACATATTCCAATGCTTCTTAGTTAATAAGAAACAAATACTTACAATACTTGGCTTTTTAATTCTATGTATGTGGATTACAGAATTAGGAGGTGGTTTATATATATGGTTTATATGTGGTTTATATATTAAATGCTGCCAAACATGAATAATATTTAGAAACACAATAAAAGAAAGTTTAAGAGCTTTAAAACTGGAAGAACCAAGGACCTTTCCCTTAAAAATATGACTTGTTGCAACAGAAAAGCTTGTGCTACATTGTTTAAAAAAAAAAATAATTCAGATTTTGAAAAAAAAATATTTTATGAAATTTATTACTTACCATCTTTTTCATGTAATTAAATGTTGGAGCATTTAAAAAGCCTGTTATTCTGCTGCTGCAGTACTGAAGACTCCCATTTGTGCATAAAGGTCCAAACTCCACAGTTTTTGCACAACCACTGGTCAGATAAACCCCTCACTGAATAGAGCCTCTGATGCAGTAAAAAAAAAAAAAGAAAAAAAAAAAACGAACAAAAAAAAACCCCAGAAAAACCCCAGAATCTATCCCAGGAAGTAATAGAAATTAAAATATAACTAATTTAAGGAGACAACAGAGAGGGGAATCACAGAGGTGCTTAAAACATTGGTTTGCCCTTCACTGTGTTTGGTGAACTGAGTTGCAGGAGTTTTTAATGAGGATTGATGACCAGCTGGGGTTAATAGCCCTCAGCTGCACCTCAGGCCATTAACTCCTCCCTATCAGTTATTAATCCCCAGGAAATAACCTGTACCTCTCTCTCTGTTGCTTAATCATAAGTAGCAAGAGATGATCAACCAGTCAAGATCCTGGCATGGTGTGAACGCTCCTGTTCCTGCCTCTTCACGCAGCACGTCTTATGTTGTACAACAAACTACTCAGGTATTATCACATTCAGCTCACAGAAGGATGAAGAAACACATGTGAACAGAAAGAAAATAAGCATTTTGTCTGGTGACTGCATTTCATATTTCTTCTTTAGAATAAACATAGTGTTTATAGCTTCCATACTTTGTGGAATTATACAAATCTGTTTGCAACCACACTGCTATTAGGCTACCGGGGGCTCTTTTCTTTGCAGTTCTAGGGCATATAATGGGAATAGCATTCTTATTACTGCTGTTTTTAAAGCAAGAAAGTACCAAGCAGATGTTATAATGTGCAGCCTGAGAAGTAAAAAGCACTGTGGTCAGCCTAAGACACTGCACCCAAGAGGGGCATGGAGGCACAGAACCAAAAGGCTGGAACCTTCCACTTTCCCTTGGAAAGGAGAGTCAGTCCACCCCAACCCCTGATTTTCCCTACCCAGTGAAACAGCTGGTTTAGTTCAGCCTCAAGCACATGTGTTAGCAGATGATGATCAGAGAGTTTGTGTATGGAGTTAACATAAGACTAAGAATGCAATGTTTCTGTTTTAATTTTGTTGCAGAGAAAGACTGTACTGGAAATTAGTTTCACCAAAGAAGAGAAGTGGCATTTGTATGATGCAGCATCCTGTGGACAAAAACTACTTAATCATTATAATATCTCCACTCTGGAAACAAAATTTCTGAGAATGTGACTGTTGGCCAGGACATACCTAAGTAACACACTTTAATTCATACCTATTGAGTTCACCCACTCTGAAAGATGACAAAAATACACTAATAAGCAATCTGAAGATCATCTGCCTTGACTGCATCTTCAGCGAGTAACCCGACATCCTCTTGCAGGGTCATTTTATATCAGTCTCACAGTAATAGCAAAGAGGGATTACTTTTCTATTTCATTCTTTCCCTTTCTAGTGTATTTGAACTGCCATGTCATGAGGCTTGTGCGGCACTGACATTTTTTAAATGGATCAAAAAATTATGTCCTCCTGTCTTTGTCAAAACTTTTACAGGTAAAAGAGATCGTAACTTTCATCCCATGAACAATCCCGATTATTTCAATGGGAATATCAATATCAATAAATGCTTAAAAAATTTCAGTCTTTAGGGGACAGGCAAGTACCTCAATCGTCAAAGGCTACAAGATGTTGATCAGTATTATTCTCTTTAAAGGGAACAAGATCACATTGAGCTTCAGACCAAAATATAGATACTTTAGGTCACATTAACCAATGATCCATTGTGATATAAATTAAACCAATTACATCTTTTATTTGTATACAAATCATAAGTTAAATGACTGTTCTGCTGCCCTATTTAAACGTAATTATCTATAAACACACATACACCACTTCTTGTGCTCCTTCTTACAACGTCATATTTTTCTTAGTTACAGGATTCTGAACAGTAGAATAACCCCGATTTAGAAAGCTGGATCTGAAAACCAACATTTGCTCAAAGAAAGTTTTCCCAAGAGCTGGGTGCTGTCAAAATTAGCAGAAGGATCAAGATAAAGGTTGTAAAAAGAGGTAGTTTATGTAATTTCAGAACAGCTTGTTTAGGTTCTTACACCACCTCAGCTGTAACAACAATTTTCATCAACTTCAATAGGCTTTGGATCAGGCTTTGAGTTCGAACGGCAGTTGATGATAATAGTAGGAGTGTAGACTGATGCCAACGGGCTCTGAATTGGTTCGTTATTATGAAAGCTGTTTATAAAGACTGAATAAGTAATCCGCACTGTGCTATATACACCACCTCACTACTCAAAATAATTAGGCTAGCGTGGCTTATTGACACACTGTTTTTACCATTTGCACAACCACTTGATGTCTTGGTGAATGTTTTCCACAACAAATTTTAAATTTTTTTTCAGTTTAATAATCCAAAGATTTTCATACGGTCTATTTAAAAAAATAAATATATAATCAGGGATCTCTCTTCCTCCTACACTAGTTTCTTCTAACCTAATAGCCAAGCCAATCCTGATGAAACATCTTTACATCAACTGCTTATGTTTTACAGAATGTTTTTTTCCCTAATTGAATCATATACATCATAGTCACATTTATTAAGTTTTGTTAATTATTAGGTATGTTCTCACACATAAGATTTTAAAGATTTGTTTAATGTCATATCTATATATAGTAGACAATTAAATCATTATATTCATTAAAGTTACTCATTTAATTCCTCTGCTTGGCAGGAGGAGATGAAACTATGAATAAGTGTTTCAGTTCACTTTAATACTACTAAAAGCACACATTGCAAGCAGCAATAAACGTACATTTTTAAGGATCACTTGTGAAATGTGCTGGACTTACAATGTCAGATTCTGAACCCTTTTGTTCCTATAAAAGATTTACAGAATATAAAAGACTCCTACCCAACTATTGTGCTTGCCTCTTAGAACAGGGGTTAAATAAGTAGTTATTATCCACTTTGACTTTTGCACCACAGATCTGTAAAATACATACTTCAAGTCAATTGATCATCAGAATGGGCTTCTGCAGAGATGACTACAATTTCTTGGTTTATATTATTTAATATTGGTTCACAATGGTCTCTCCTGTCCTTAAAGGATAGAAATATATTATGGAAACGGTACTACTAAGTAACCACTATAATATAAACAAGTTTGTTTTCATGTCATTATAATTACATGAAATAAGTATTCACAGAATCATAGAAACACACAGTTGGAAAGGACCTACAAGATCATCTAGTCCAACTATCCTCCTATCACCACTACCCACTCAGCTACTAAATCATATCTCATAGCACCTCGTCCAGATGTTTCTTAAATACATTCAGGAATGGGGACTCAACCACCTCCCTGGGCCGGCCATTCCAGTGCCTGACCACTCTTTGGGAGAAAAAGTTTTTCCTGACATCTAATGTAAATCTCCCCTGGAGCAACTTGTGGCCTTTTCCTCGAGTCCTAAAGCATTCATAAGTAAATTGTTCATGCAGACATCTATCAAACATATAATAGATGGTGAACACAGACCACTGCATATGGTTGGTTTTGGTTTTTTTTCAGAAACCTCTCTTGAGGCAGTTTTGGTCACTAGGGTTCATAACTCACAAGCCAGCCAAACTAGGAATTCAAGTTAGCAGCTTAGGGAAACTAAATTCTAGAAGGTAAGTCTGCTCGTAGTTCATGGGAAGAGATGGACATAGGCCAGTTCAGCCCACTGAAGATGTTTGGACAATAGTCTGCATACTTGGGAATGGTTCCTTACTGCCAGTTTCAGATGCTGTGTTTTCCCCGATGTTCCAACTATGTACCAGGGTGAAATCAGGCACACATGATCTCTTCTCCCATTCTGCCCTGATTACAAGGAGGAAAGCTGACCTCCTTGGGCAGAGACACACAACAAAATGCTCCAACTAGATCCCTAACTCAGACAAATCGTCCTCAGGGCTTGGATGTGTGCCATGTCATATACTCAGAGCTCAGTTAGATGCACCCCTTTTCCTTACAAGGACATAACACTTCTAAATTGGATCCCTCAGGTAAATGCTTGCAACTAGTTGGGATGAATTCAGTCTTAATAGCTACCTTTTAAATACAGTTGCTTATGCTTATTAATAGCAAAGATTAAAACACATTCATAACTAATTCTCTGAAATACAATCCTTAACCTTGGTACAGTCTAACGCTTTGCTATCATCCTACAGATGATAGCGACAAGAGAACAAAATACCACAGTAATACGAAGCAGCCCATAAACAAGATGTATTTTCAACTACAAAACTCGTGTGCATTTTTAACATTACAAATACGGATCTATATTCAATTCTTCAGAATCCAGCTTGCATTTTGAACATAAATTTGCTTTGCCTTACTCACAGGGAGAAGGAAGAAGCCTAATCAAATTCTACTGAGTGTTTTCTCTGCTATAATTTAGTGGTAAAACTGGCAGGCTGCCTAACCACGTCAAAAAAGGATACATTTGAAATGCTGTAACTATAAAATAACAAGGAAGCTTTTAGCCACATTCATGTAGCGGAGACTATGAAAATGTTTACTTGTAATGTGGTTAGCATATGAAAAGATTAATCTAACAGGAAAATACATTTTAAAGTTGTGAAATTGTCTCACTTGATGTATAAATATTTTATGTAAATAAAAGCGGATTTGAGATTCATATAACATTTATATATTTTTTTAAAACTAAAGGCATAGCAACTGACTCTGCAAAACGTTTCTCTGTAGCACATGCACTCCGCTATCTACACTAATGCCTTTATTTGTTTATATTAGCATTTACCCTAATGAAGATGGCGCCGGTGGCTCTCTCTGGCTAAGCTGCTGACAGGACACCATCAGCCTCGATGGAAGACATCGCCGAGGGAGAGCAGGTGGTTTTTCAGCTCAGTGACTCCGATTGCAGGCTATGGTGAAAGAAAATTTATGCCAGTGTCAGGAATAAGGAAAGGTGACTCTTCCTCAGGAGTGTGACTGGAAATGTTTAAGAAAATCAGGGTGACATATAGGGATCCTATTCTTAGTACTTTGAATGTCTGAGCTCATTTCCTTCAGTTGTTTTCTTTTTGTCACTTTCTTCATTAAGTGTGTCACTGTAACATGAAAGCCATTTTCTACTCCTAAAGATTTGGAGATAGCTTCTAAATCACATGCCAGAGAGGGCTAAAGGGGTCTAGCCATAAATGAAAAGTCAGACATTCTTTTCCAGTTCTGATCCAACTTCATTGGAGGTTGCTTTTATTATTTTTGTTATTTGGGACAATTTGTTATTGTCCCCCATTCAAGAAACACAACAGAATGGCCAGGCAGAGTAATGGCCAACAAAGAATACCAAGTAATTTTTGTAGACGTAAATTTTGCAGGCAGCTCCTACCACAACCATTACTTCTGCAACAGAAAGGTGGCATTACTTTGTGGAAGAACCAACACTTTCTACCAAACTTCAAAGCATTTTCAAAAAATTGTGGCAGACAATGGATGTCTGAGTCAAGACTCAAAGCAAAGACCAACAATTTTACTGCTTTGGTGGCTAAAACTCACAAGTTTGTAGAGAACAGAAATGTGTTATGACAAAGTAAAGGACACTTACCTTCTTTAGAAGCCAGATAGCATTAAAACCCAGCTGAAGAACACAATAGTCTATATCTGACTATTGGGGAATACAGTGAGTTACTGTATCTCAAATCATAATTATGGCATTAGAAATTTTTTTATTAACTTGTTAAAAAAGGAAAAATTCCATGATCCAAATATCTGTTTGATATACTTGTGTATTTTTTAAAAAGCATTCTAACTTAGCATCATAGTATAAATTATTTCTGTTGTTAAATCTAAATAAAACTGAAAGTGATAAATGCAGTGAAGTCTCTACAGTCATAAATACAGTGATGTCTATGGATTTGTGTCACCAAATTAATAAAATCAAAGATGTTACATTCCAATCAAAACATATTTTCTTGGATGGTTGCCTAGCAAAGTTTACATAGTGCAAATTTGTGTCTCATTCTGCCATTGTAATTGCTTGTGGACTTTTGGGGGAGAGAGCTGGTGTGTTGACACTAATAGACACAAAAAAACTGGATTATTCAAGCACTTTTCCAAACCTAACTTTGGACCATTGGCTGACCTCTCTCCTGATGCACAATCAGAAGCATTCTGTGCCACGTTCCCAATTTTTTTTACAAGCATATATGTGAGCCAATACCGAATTCCAGTGGGATGCCTCTGAAAATCAGGTGATGACCTATCACACATGACTTTGAAAAATCTCTCTTAAGCAGTAAGAAAAGTATGGGTTCCAGCTGGGATACAGAAAGCGTACTCTTAGAAAGATCCAGCAAATAGCATCAAACAGAAAACCTCAAAATCTCTTGAAGTATTGAATTTCTACAGTAATTTTACCAAATGGCATACTGTACACAAAATAGATGTTCATGGGGTGCAGCTTAACACTTGAAGGAGCAAGAGATTAACACCAACTCTTTAATCCATTATACACAATCTGAAAAGGAGAGGGGGGGGGGGGGGGAGGGAAACAACCACTTGAACAAATAACCCAAATCCCAAGTATAGATCTGTATCAGCCAAACCAAAGATTGTTTTGTTATTAATCAGAATATGAGAATCAAAAATGAAGTAATTTCTTTTAAGTATCAAATGCATTGAAGCAGCAGTAATTTATTTTTATGTCATTATTTCTTTTGATACTATGCGAAATACCATTTCTAAATGCTGGCTTTCTAAAAACATAACCATTAAGATAGTTGTTACATATTTAATTTCATGCTCCACTCAGCATAAAGCAGTTGAAAGACTGCCAGCCAGAGCAAATTAAGTAACCAGTTAGATAATTTCCTGCTTAATTGAAAGCAGGTAGTTTTTAAAAGTAATAATTGATTTTGTTTCTAATGAGTGTGTAGCTATTTCTTTCTTTTTCTATTCCTGTTATTAAACAAGATTGCACTAAACCTTTGCGCACCGTTAATGACAGGCACAGGAGGGGAAAAAAATGGATAATACTGTTTATTTAATATTTTGGATACCAGTTGCTGTAAAAAAAAAACCAAACCAAAAAAAAAAAACCAAAAAAACCCCACAACCAACCACCACATGACGGAACTGCATCTCAGTCTTGGTCCTCTGCTTCAAGATCATTGCCTCAAGATCTAATCCAGGTCAAAAGTTCTTACCTTCAGGCTCTTCAGGGGCAAGAAATGAGCCAGCAATCTCACCTTAGTTCAAAGGGAAGAAGCATCAATCACCCTAGCAGACAGTAACTGACCTCAGGAAAAAAAAAAAAAAAAACCCTATAAAAGTGTTCTGGAACTATTCCTTTCCTTTTACTTTGAGGAATGGTCACTCCAAAAGAAAGCTCTGATGCTTAAAGACAACAGAAAAAGAAATCTTTGACTGACGCTGTTATATGATTTGGTTAAAAAGAACTTAATTCTCCACAACTGCTTAAAAAGCACCTGTCACAAGCAGTTAATTCACTTGAAAATTATATTTAAAAACAAAAGAATAATTGTTCTATTAAAATGTTTGAACAAAATATTTCATTTTCTGATCTAAAAAAATTTAGATGACTGTGTCCATCTTTTTTTCTTCCACTTCTTTGAAAATTAACAAAAGGAAAGTACATTCTACGTGCATAGAAAGTATTCCTGCAAGCTTTGTATTGCAATCCAATGTTTTGACATGTTAATATAAGAAATAGTCAAATTCCAGTGTGACTCATTTTAGACTCCATCCTCATAACTGTTGAGCGCCTGACTGCTTCCCTTCCACAGGTGCAGACATACCAGCAGCAATTCCCTGCAGGGAGTGATACCAGATCTGAATAAAAAACCCAGAAGCTATAGCATCATGTATACATACGCACATAGTAGATTTAGAACCACCACAAAAAGGCTGAAATGATTCGCCCAATGAAAAATCATTGGTGATTCCACGCTGCTAGGTAGGTATTTCCCATATTGCTATTTCTCATTATTGTGTTAAGACAATTAAGACCTGCACCAGGTAGAGCAAGCAAGAGTTCAGCAGCAGCCTGTCAGGAGCTTCATCCATGCATTACTGAAAGTATTAAGTGCGGTTCTAAGTATTTAAATCTGGTATTAAAAACACAAATCCTTCTTTTGAATTTACAGACTTACATGCAAAGATTTAAAGAAAAACGCTCTATCCTCACAGAATATAATAAAGAGGGATGCAAGGGTATCATAAGATTTGAAGTTATCTTTAGATTGTGCTAAGAAACTTCAGTCACTGACATTTGCTAGTATGCCAACTGACAAGTGTTTTTTTGGTTTACCCACACTGACAAATCTCTAAAGCAGTTAATAATCTTAACAGTAACACTATGGGTTGGGGTTTTTTTGGAAAAAAAAATAATCACAGTTTCTAACCATAATGACTTATCCTTTAATTTAAAGGTCATCAATACTTAGAGTTTGCCTATTCATACACATATGACACTAGATCATACCTGTATTCTTAATAACACTCCCCTCTTTCTCATGCAAAGGGGACGGCCAGGAAAATGGCAGGGACACCTCCCACTAGACGAGGTTACTCAAAGCCCTATCCAACCTGGCCTTGAACACTTCCAGGCATGGGGCCTCCACAATTTCCCTGGGCAACCTGTTCCACTGTTTCACCACCCCCACAGTAAAGAATTTCTTTCTAGTATGATCTAAATCTCCCCTCTTTCCGTTGAAAGGCACTGCTTCTCATCCTATTGCTACACTCCCTGATAAAGAGTCCCTCCCCATCCCTCCTGTAGGTCCCCTTCAGGTACTGGAAGGCTACTATAAGGTCTGCCAGNTGAATTTATAACTATAGTTTAAGATCTAATAAATCAAAAAGATACTGAGTAAGAATTCATATTCAAAACATTCATAAGAAAAGTTAACTGTTCTAAAATTTATGGATGATCACTGTGAAATCTGTTCTGTGGAACAGAGACAATACTACACAACCAAACAGGTTAAAAGTTTTGGGAGAAATTAGAAACAAATAGCATAAACCAGCATCCTTCAGAAGTATATTTACGTGTGTGCAGACACATACTAATTCCAACCTCTACCTTCTTTGCAGTTTCAGCCTGCAGTCAATTTGCTCCTAAGACAATTGGGCTCCAAGAACAAGAGTTTACAGACAAAAGCATAGCTCTAAGCTTGTCTCATCCAAATAACCTCAACCAGGATTTTACCATCAACTGAAGAATTCTGTCAAGTTCTTAGGCAATAAAAAAAATCATAGCAGCAAAGAGATGTCTCCTTTATCAAGTAAGATATTTGAAGAGGGAGCCTGGCTGATGGAAAGTCTTGAACAGATCAAGATTAATTACAACTCCTAGGAAAGAGAATAATCCCCTGTTCTTGTTCTAGTCTTAAGAACTAGCTAGCCTGGAGAAGTCTGCACAAAAGCTAGAGTAAAACTTCAGATGCCTCTTGGAACACACCATGCTTATTCTTACCTTTTTCTGACAGTTTATAGTTCTGACCAGGTGACCCTCTGTATCATTTGGACTTATCTGACAGTCAACCTGGAATCACAGACACTACATCTGAAAGGAAAATAGAAAATATCTATCTGCTAATACTGTGGATTTTCTATAGAAACTGTGGCCAAAACAAACTTCTTTAAAGCGTTAGAGTTTTTGGTCTAATAGCTGTAAAACTTAACTTTGTACTGTTAAAAACTTCCCAAAATTTCATAGCAAATTCCACACAAAGTCTTTGATCTTACACACTGACTTATGCACAAGATCATATTTAAGTATAAATCTATTTAAAATTAAGCATTATGGGTAGACCTACTTTCTCTGGAGAGGGGGTTGTATATATTATGTATACATACATGCACACAACACCCAAGAAACACTTTTTCACACAATTAACACAGTTCATAAAATTATCATGAACCCTCTCATGACCAAGCCCAGGCGTTGGGCAACTCTAGGGATGCAATGACACATAATAAAAATATGTTATCTAATGAGGAAATTTCTTTTGCATCCTGAAAAATCTGACTAAACCATAGTAAGGGACTCTGAACAGACACCATTGTGTCTTCCATGAAAAAGGCAGATCCTGCACTACTCTATAGGTGACATGGGTCACAAAGACCAAAATCACAGAATCACAGAATCTTAGTGGTTGGAAGGGACCTTTGAGATCATCGAGTCCAACCACATGAAAAAAAAACAAACAAACAAAAAAGCCACCCACCAACTAAACCCCACACCCATAACCCCACGCACAACACCCCACCACAAACCAATAATCTTGGCCACTAGAGCATGCCCTGAAGAGCCACGTCTACACGTTTCTTAAATACCTCCANCACTCCCTGATAAAGAGTCCCTCCCCATCCCTCCTGTAGGTCCCCTTCAGGTACTGGAAGGCTACTATAAGGTCTGCCAGGACCCTTCTTTTCTCCAAGCTGAAGAGCACTACACTGAATAGTGATCACAGGTCACAACCACATGAGCTGTAGCTGACCACAACAACTATACAAGCTATTTTTAAAAATCACCCCTAATTGATCCCCAGCTTACAGGTTCTCAGTTTTCCATTAAACGTGCGCCATGAGCTCATAGCCAATTAATCTGCAAATACCACCTTAAGAGTAAATCTAATTTC
>VXBJ01000396.1:0-23913 GCA_013400055.1 Nycticryphes semicollaris
GTAAAAACTCTGTACTTTGTATTTACACTGTGCTCAAAATGCTTATTTTCTCATAGGAATTGTATAAATTAATAACTTCTCTCTGTAAAAATGCCCATGAAGTTCTCAATGATGCATTATTGGATAAACTTCAAGGTCTACTCTTGATAGGAGATAGTAGGAGAAAGAAATATGGGAAAACACAAAAGAGATGAGTCACTAAGAATATTAGGGACTAAGACTAGGAAAATCTATTTCTACTCAGNTTTTTCCTCACAATTTTGGTTTTCCATGTGGACAGCTTTTGGTCCTGCAGACCTTCAAGTAACCCTATGAAACAAAACTTCCTTTCCCCTTTATGGGACCTTTAGTCCTTCCCTAAGTACCCCATAGTGTTTCAAATCCCCACATTCCCCTTAAAACATCACAAACGAAGTTCTTACAGTATTCCCCCAAGTTCTCTCCTCCATGCACCCCACAATGACTACAAACCCTGCAGGCAACCATCCCTTTAGCTTGCGTGGCATCTGGGGACAGTTTCTATCATTGTCTCCTCTTGGTGAGTTTCATACCTGGGCTGGGGGAAGGGACAATCCTGCAAGTCCATTTTCAATGGTTTGGTTGCTCGAATTACTCTGCCTAAAGTTGCTCCTTCAGCCTCACCAGGGCCTTTGTGTTGGTGGAGATTCACTTTTAATCAGGCAACCTAAAACACAGTGTTTCAGCATGTCTGTTATAATCCATAATACTGGATTAGCAATACAAGGACCAGAATAATCTGAAGGCTAAGGAATTTTCATACACTTTCTGATTCTTATAAACAGATTTTTTAGTACCAAAAAGAGACTTTTTTTAAAGATGAATTGGGTAAAGAAGGAGGAAGATTTCACTGTTCTGATAAAATCATTTTTCTTTCTGCCACAATATTTAGTTAGTAGGATATGCAGAATGTTTCCTTTAAGAAATGACCTGTGTTATTTGCATTTAAAGTTAGGTAACTTCAGAAAGTAACAGACTTTATATAACTGTATTGAGCTAGTCCATTTGAAAAATTTGGTTTTTATATACCTGTTGTTATTTGCATTTAAAACCAGAAAACTTCAGAAAAGTAGCATATTTTATTTAACTGTATTTAGCAGTCCTTTTGAAATATTTGGCTTTTGTGTACATATATATAGGATAAATTAACCATGTCAGCTCCTCTGCTGTAAATATGCTGTTTGCATTAAAATAATGGCACTGACAAATCCGAGGGGTTGTTAATACTTGTTAGAAGAAAAGTGCAAATCCAGAAGTAGGCCTCTATGAATTCATACACTTCTGGTTTACGTCCAGCAACATTATGGCCTGAAAGAAAATACTTTGTGCAAGGCAATACACTGCGTGAATCCGGGCTACTCATTATCTCTACCAGTATCACAGAATAATGAGATTTGCCTATGGCTCATTAGAAATGTGTTTGAGTTATATCTAGCTGGTTCACAGACATTCATTCAAGAGAGATAATTAGAGTATCTCTATTAATGCGGTATGCTAACCAGCACACTAATGACAGCTTTAGTTAAAGTTTCCTTAAGACTTCCACTCTAAAATTTAGTTTCACATTTCTAAAATTCTCTGTTTTTGGAATGAATACTTTCATATGTAATTTTTGCCTGTAGGTATGTAATTACAGAGAATTGAACAAAAAGCCTTCCCTTCTTTCTAGAATAAGGAGAATGAAAAAAATATGTCTCTAGACCATACTTTTCCTCCTAGATGCTTTTTTGACAGCATAAATATCTCCAGTGACAAGTGTTTAACAATAGAAATTGAATGAAGTTACCAAACATAACAATTGCCTGTTGATATCCTGGACAAAACAGATTTCTTTGGTTGCATTGTTGGCATGTTTCACTGATAAGTGGTTGTTTATATAAGACACAACAGTGTTAACTTTCCCCTTGTATTTTACAGAAATGACATATGCTTACCTGAAATATTAACACTACAGTATACAGTGGCAAAAATACATCCCCTATTCATTTACCTAATGTTTTGTGCAAAAAGACATTTTTTTTTCATTGTCACTAACTGAAATGAAACTATCTGCTTGTTCCACTTATTCCTGTTTTTACCCATGAAAACAGAATAAGGAGAATTAGGTTTCCTCTTTTTAAACTATTTGTAAGAAAATAGTTTACATTTGTTCTTCTTTAAACAGAAAGTGTAGACAAATCAGGAAAAATGCTCAATTATGCAACTACTACAGTCTTAACATTGCTATTTCATATATACGTGGTTTGCAGGATGCAACTGTATACACATGTGCTGTTCCTCCCAGAGATCATTTCCCCTGATGTGCCAGATGATGGGGCACTAGTCAGAGTAAAGCAGGAGTTTTGTAGATCAATCTGAATCAAATTCTCTTTGATTTATTACAGTATCAGAAAATGATCTCTGAATTAATGGTTCTACTGCCAGTTGATCCCAATTGTAGTTGACAACCACTGTTAGTTTTCAATGTGTATGTGGGTGTTTTTTTCCACTCCCTTCTACATCCACTTGTGTTCTCTGAACATCTTGCAGCCCAACTCTCTGCCATGATCCAAGGCGTGGGTTGAAAGTTAGTGTTTTCTGAGGCTGACATACTTTGAACTTAACCATAATATTATACATGGCTACCCTGGATAAAAATTGTTTGTGATATTACATGATTAGATACCTTCCCTCACAGCTTAAAATTTCTGAAATTATAAAAGGAAAATAGGTAAATAATAGATATTATAAAAGACTACATGTTGCATACTGTCATGACTCATGTTTATAAAGAGTAAATTTCAAACTATTAAAGCGACTATAATAATGTGTTCATTAGTTATTAAAAACTGAAGTACTCTACTCTTTACAGAAACATTTAGGACTTCAACATCAGCTGTAAATCCTTTAATATCTGCAATGAGAACTTTGATCCAACTCTGCTTAGCACTTTAATGAATTAAATACCATACCATATTATTTCTGCAGTCTTTCCCAAGTGCAGGAGCTTCATTTAATTGTCTCTTCACTATCTCAGTGACATACTATTCCTCTGCAGTTACCTCTGGCCAATGACAAAGGGAAATTGCACTTTTGGCCTTACTTATTCTTATGGCAGTTCACATATATTTATGTTCTTTCTTCCAGTCTTTTTTTTTATTTTCCCTTCCATCCATTGTGTCCCATTCACGCCTACTTTGGAAAATGCTGGAGGGGTTTTGGCAACGAAAGTCTGCTGAACCTTATGAGAAGTAATATGAATTTCTGAATCTTTTTCACCTAATTTGAAATAACTTTTAACATGACCAAAAAAAATCTCAAAAATAATGTGAAATTATGTCACCTATTTCCAAATATCTAATGTATGCCTGACTTCTGCTGGAGGTGACCCAGCCTGGAGGCAAACCCAGCCAGGATGCTCATGAGGATTATTATAAGGATATGCATATATTTTTTATATATATGGATATATATATATATTATATGATATCGATCTTCATAAGGATTAATCATAATGATTACTGTGTTCATAAGGGCATTTGAGAACCCCTGTTCTAATTCTGCCTTCTAAAGGAGAGGGATGCTGCCTTTCATACTAACCTCCTGTTTAACATGGAGTGTTATTGTGTTTGCAGGTTGGGATTCAGTTACATTTCTATAAACAGTGCACATATGATTCATGATATGATGTAAAATGTGTACAAAACCTTTTGTGACAGTCTTGTAATCACTCAAATTCTTTTCTGCCTGTATACTTAACAAATATTTGGTTGAACTGTTAGGAAATCAGAATTTTATTTTATCTGATATTATTAAATTACTAACATTTAAATACTCTCAATCCCTTTGTCAATATCGAGTCATATAGACTACTAAAGTAGCTTAAATACTGAACATAGGGCTTCTGATTAAAAGACAGTGCCCATTTGTCATCATTTTACACTGAATTATAACATTGAACAATGACTGCCTCAAGATAGAGGAAATATTGACATTATTGATTAAAATTAATTTCTTGATGAGAATTCTGTGAAGCTTGGAATTGATGCTATAAGGTGTTGAATGTCTCATAATAAGAGCCTAGACTATCAGTGATCTCAGAAATGTCTCAGGGAGTTCAGCCCACCCACTGCCTCGCAGATTCAGGGTTCTTATATCCACATGAATCCCTTATGCTGCTGCAAACATCTGAAAGTTAACTTAGTATTCATAAATAGACTCAAAGTAAGTAATAAATGTTAGAGCAGTTCATTGTACTTTTTTGCAGTTTCTTTGCTGTGTAGTGTCTTTATGGCTCTGATTTAATTGATGTATTTTTAGACAAGAATATTCCTTTATTTCCACAGTTGTTGAAGGAACACTGTAGAGAAAGGAAGTATTATGCTTATTTATGTCAAATATGAAAGGAAATAAATCTTTCAAATCATTCTCTCAGAGTAGGGAGTGCATGCAAAAGAATTTTAACTAAAATAATTTTGATGATTGTCAGCTGTTTACGCCTTTACATTTTCTATATGTGTCAGTTATGAGAACTTGTAGCGAGCCTCTCCTTGACTTCATGCAGACAAATTCAGGTGAGGTATGTTCAGAGACTATACAAAGACTGAATGCTACATACTTTAGATACAGTTCTCTGTCAGACTCCAAATTATTTCTGGCAGTATAATCTTCTGCCATATTAGTAGGATTGTCTTAGTCTGTATTGTCTAAAATTTTCCCTTGAGAGACAGTCCTGAAGAGCGTACGTGCTCAGGAAGGCTGGTCATATTTCAAGGAGAAACTCTTAAAAGCACAGAAGGCCATCCCCAAAAAACAAGCTGACAGGAAAGAAGACCAGCCTGGCTAAATAGAGAGCTTTGGCTGGACATCAGGAATAAAAGGAAAGTTTATAGCCTTTGGAAAAGCGACTTAGCAAATTATGAGCAATACTGAGATGTAGTGAAGCTATGCAGGGTGAAAAATTAGAAGGGCCGAAGTTCAAGCAGAACTTAACTTGGCCACTGTGGTTACAGAAAACAAGAAGAGGTTCTTTGCCTATATCAATAGAACAAAGAAGATGACGGAAAATGTAGGCCCACTGATGAATGAGATGGGCACCTTAGTGGTGGAAGACACAGAAAAGATGGAGCTACTGAATGCCTTCTTTGCTTTGGTCTTCACTGCTAAAGCTGTCCCTCATGAATGCCAAACCCTGAAGACAAGAGGGAAGGTCTGTAGAGAGGAAGATTTTCCCCCCGTAGAGGAGGACTGGGTGAGAGATCACTTGAACAAAATGGACATCCTTAAGTCCATGGAACCTTATGGGAGTCACCCATGAGTGCTGAGAGAACTGGCAGATGTTATTGTGGAGCCATTCTCCATCATCTTTAAAAGGTCATGGAGAACAGGAGAGGTGCCTGAGGACTGGAGGAAGGCAAGTATAACTCCAGCCTTCAAAAAGGGCAAGAAGGAGGACCCAGGGAACTACAGCCTGGTTAGTCTCACCTCTGTCCCTGGGAAGGTAATGGAGCAACTTGTTCTGGATGTCATCTCCATATATTTTGAAGAACAGGAAGTTATTGGAAGCGGTCAACATGGATTTACCAAAGGTGAATCATGCCTGAGCAATCTTATAGCCTTCTATGATGTTCTAACTGGGCAGCTGGTGAGGAGAGAGCAGCAGATGTCATCTACCTTGACTTTAGCAAGGCTTTTGACATCGTCTCTCATAATGCATAGGCATTCCTGCTTTAGCAGGGAAGTTGGACTAGATGATCTCTAGAGGTCCCTTCTAACTCTGACAATTCCATGATTCCATGAAAAATCATCTCCACTTGATGGAGCCTTATTTAACCATAGGAAGTTTCCATCAAACACATGCCTGTTCTAGCTCAAGGCAGGCATAACACCATTTTTTACCTTTGCCTTTTGATTTTCATGTCTTGAAACAGCAATTCCTCTTCCCCCTACAGGAAACAAGAAATGAAGTACTTACATCTGGAGCAAATGAGAAATCTGAATTGCCTTTTCCTTCAGGGATTCTGGCCTTTATGAGCAACTTAGCTTGGTATTTAATTTACAATTAGCCCAAAAATGACAGTCCTAGCAGGATGTTTGCATCCATGACTAACCTAGATTTATTTAAAGTCTTTGCTTGTAAAAACTAACTCTAAATCTAAAAATAGAAAGAACTGTTGGCTTGAAAAACTTTTGCGAATGTAGCAAAAGGTCAACTTCTCAAATGCTGTAAAAGGTATCCTAACCCATTGTCTTTCAAATATTTTGTCCACTACATGGCCTAACCTGAAAATTTAAAGGGTTGCTACTTACACCATCTGAGAAAAGTAAATGAATTCTAGAGGAGTTTGTTTGTCTCTGTGCCATGCCTAAAATGAAGACAAGTTTTTCATAAGGTCATTTTATGCCAACTGCTTTAAAATATGCGCTATATCAATCTCAAGGTACATTTGTCTGTATATTTTATTGTACGGTGTATTGAATCTATAAGGTACTTTATTGAGTTCATTATACTTCATATTCATCCTACAATGCTTTATTGAGTTCAGCATAATCTTTTACCTATAACGCACTTTCATTTTTATTTGGTACATTAGATCCTTTTCTCCTTTTTTTTGGGTCGTGATTACTCATATGCTTTTTTCATGTGACTGTAATAATATTACATTATAAAAGCATTTGATAGAAGGCGTTTATCAGCATTTTCATTTTTGAAGTGTGTTTTTTAGGAGTCTATAAATTGGCTTGAGTTTAGCATAAAATGCCTACCATGGGATCCTGGGCACCAGTGTTTTAAAGCCTGGTCATTTCAAATATTCAGTAAAGAGGATTTGTGTCACAAATATATGTCAGAAAATATAATCTGTTCATATCAACAACTATTACTGAAAGGTTTTATAGTAAGTCGTGCTTTCATCGCCGTTTTCAAGGGCATTGTAGTTTATACCATCACAATCAGGGCTTTAAACCTTGGCACACTTCCTGTGAGCTGGATTACCCCCACAGATTGGAAGTGAGCAAAAGTGATAGTCTCTACTCAGAAGATTTTGGTCTAGCACTTGTGTCAGGAGCTAACAGGGGCCTGACTATTGTAGCACACTGAGCCGTGGCACTGATTCTCTCCAGTTATTTGTCTTCTTACTGCAAAAATAAGAATTATATTGTTTACCGGCCAATACTGCTCTTAGCCATGTCAAATGCTTGAGGATAGATGAATGGAGTAAAAGGCATTTAGCATGTGGTTATCATTACTATTCATCTATAAAAATACTGAATGATAATTGTTTCTTTTCTTTTTTTTTTTCTTTCAGATTATTACTTTAAGAGATTACATTCCCAAAATCATTGGTCCAGATGCTTTTAATCTGTATATTGGCCTTTATACAGGTTATGATCCCACATTGAATCCTACAGTTTCTAACATATTTTCAACAGCTGCTTTTCGTTTTGGTCATGCAACAATCCAACCAATAGTAAGGCGATTGAATGCACAGTATTTAGACGATCCAGAACTCCCAAATCTTCATTTGCATGAAGTTTTCTTTAGTCCCTGGAGGCTTATTAAAGAAGGTACGGTTTTATTTAATTTGTTTGGGTTTTTATTCCAGAATATTTTAACTTTTTCAAAGTTACCTGTCTTGAATTAAGAATAGGAATATTTATTCAATTGCATCATTGATTTAAGTTGTTAAATGGGTTCCAGAGCATTGACAAGAACTGGAACAATCATTCTGAGTTAAATAGTTCACTGATTCAGACAAAAAGACAAAAGTTATTTTCCAGATTTAAGCAGTCTGGTAGATTGACAAAGTTATTTCACTTTTTTTTTTTTTTTTTAATTCTGGAGGAATATATTGTCAGGTTACAGATTTGCTCACACCTGAAGAGGCAGGTGGAGCATTTTCATAACACTATTACTTCTACTTTGACCTGCAGCACATTCTTGCCTATGTTTGAATGCAAAAGCCTGTAGTTAGTGTTTAAAAACCATAGAAGCATATATGCGTTCGCATTTGTTAAGAAAGCTATAATGGTTTATATATACACTGTAATGTTATATTATTTTTTGTGTTTAAAGGAGGCTTGGATCCTTTACTAAGGGGTCTTCTAGCACATTCAGCAAAGCTACAGGTTCAAGATCAACTACTGAATGAGGAATTAACAGAAAAACTGTTTGTGTTGTCCAATAATGGTTCACTTGATTTAGCATCGTTAAACTTACAGCGTGGCCGTGATCATGGACTCCCAGGTCTATTGATTTTTCTTCAATTTTCTCCCAAATGGCAACTGAATTATAACTGCTTATATTTAGAATGCAATCATAAGTTTTCAAATAATAGCTTTAGTAATCAGAAAAGTAACTTAAGTCTCTTTTGACATGCAAGTGACTCTTATTTTTAACTTTGATGAAAACAAAATATTCCCCAGCATTTAAAATTAAAATAACCTGTGAAGTCTGCAATCTGGAAAAACAGTAGCAGTGGGCAGATCTGGGTCTGCTTGATGTAGGTACTTGAGGCTTGTTCTTACTGGAACCAGCTCCAGTGGAGTGGGGTTTCTGCCTTCAGCAGCTACTTGTCATCAGCAGATTACCCCCAGCCTGTGGGACAGGTCAATTTAGACACAACTTCACTGGCTCTGCCAACCACAGTAGGTGTTGAGATGTTTCCAGAAGTCATATAGGTGGTTTATCTAGGTGTACACCTCATTCTGAGAAATTGTGCATGTTTGCGCCTGATTTTTCCACTAGATTTCTTACTCCAGTTGCACTGACTGGAGTTAGTTCAATCAATTCCTTGATTGAACTAACAATCAAGGAGCACTCTCCCATCTTAGAGGAAGACTGCTGGAGCTTAGTTCAATTTGATTGCATCAGCTGTGAAATTATACAGCAGGTTCCTACTCCTGTGCAAAAACCTCTTACAAGCATGCCACAGCTTCTGAGCAACCCTCAGCATGGTAGACAGGTCCTCTTTCATTTCTAAAACTGTGTCCCTGCCTGATCAGACGGCTTTTGTGCATGAACAATGAACAAAACTGGCTGCTCTTCTATGCTCTGAGCTAGATATCCCACCCATGGAGGTAGGACTGGTTGATTGTCAAAGGGCATTACATCTCTGGGTGACAACCCTCTCCATCTCTCCTGTGCAACTCTGCAGCTAGAGATACACAAGTTGTTGACCCAGGACAGTAGAAATTAAGTCTGCCTCCAGACAGAGGCTGCCTCTCAGCTACAAGAAGGTAGAAATGGACTTTTGATCTCCCAGACCAGAAATTATGTTTTTCTGGGGAGATGTAGGGTCTGGGGTGGGGAGTGGGGGGAATAATTCCAATGATGTAAAAGAATGTAAATGAAATATGTTTAAATATGTTTTCCACAGAGCTGGACATGTGCCCTAGGCCACTCTCCTTGGTAAAACTTCATTCAGGTTACTTCTTGCCCACTCTTCACCTAACTCCTGCATTCTAAATCTAGAAACCTCAAAACACAGTTCATGCTCAGATTAACTATTATCATGTTTTCATTGCTTAAATATGGGACAATTGTTTTAAAACTTTGTTTTCCTTCATGAAAATGATGTAGCAATTGCATATCCTGTAGTTTCAGATCCTGCCATCATTTCCCCAATCAATTTAACCAATAATAATGGGCCTATTTCTAGACATAACTGCCTATGACTATGATTAAGGTTTTCAGAATCCAATGCTTATAAATGTATTAATTTCATATATCATCCTTTACAGTCAAGTCTAATCTTCCTTTTACCATAATATTTACAGGTTATAATGACTGGCGAGAATTCTGTGGCTTACCAAAACTGGAAACTCAGACTGACCTGAATACAGTAATGACCAATCACAATATCACTGAAAAAATTATGGAATTGTACCATAATCCAAGCAATATTGATGTTTGGCTTGGTGGTCTGGTTGAAGACTTTCTTCCAGGTGCTAGAACTGGTCCTCTGTTTGCCTGTATAATTGGAAAGCAAATGAAAGCACTAAGGGATGGTGATCGGTGAGTTTATTCATGCTGTTGAATCATTTGTGTAATATGCAGAATCAATGGAGATTTTATAGATATGTGAGAATACTTCCCAGAACATAAGACAACATAATACTTAAACAGACTTTAAACAAATTAGTCCCTGCTACTTCCACTTTTTTAGGTTTGCTCCTTGAGGTTTGTTGGGGGAGCTTTTGCTTATTCTTCTTTGACCTCTATATAATTTCAATTCCAGATGACATGGAGGTTTGTTTCTGTGGTATTGAGATGCCCAACTTTGCAATTCTGCTGGAAATGCAAGGTGCCACTAACAGTTAATTATGCTGTGGGCAGCTAACTACTGTGTGGATGGATGTTTTACTGTGCGGGCTTTATCTATACAGTCCCTGAGGACTGCACTCAGCTCAGCGTCTTTAACTGCAAGAACCTCAACGTTTTCCATGGCAACCAGAGCAAAGTCAGAGGGGACAGGCAGAGAGATGTAATTCAGGCTTCCTAGAGGGGATAAGAAAAGCACTGTGTACCTAGTCTTATGTGAACTAGGACTGCAGAATGCTCCCAGAATTGCCTCATGGGACACAGCATATGTCCCTTCATCCAGCCCTGCGCAACGACCACCATGTTCTTGTGCCAGTTCAATCTTCCACATCAGGAAGGCAGACGAAATGCAGCTTCAGGACCCAAATGGGTGCAAGGTGCAGTTTATATCTTGCTTCTGCTCCTGAAGGAATTATGAATTCAACTCTTTTTTTTTTAAAATTCTGGTATGTACTTGTGGCAGTAATTTTGAATCTCATCAGAAGACTAATTTTAAACTCCTCACACCATGCTAGCAGTGGTGTTTTAAGTACATCTGGTCCTTATGCTCACCTTTAAGCTCCTCTCATAAGTCAGTTGTGAAAAGAAACCATTATGTAAATAAGCATCCGAGGCAGAATTTAAATATGAACTTTAAAAAATGTTAATTAATTAGCTCACAGGAAATCATAAAGGTGGTTTCTTATTAGCACAAACTGCATAGACAACAAACATTCTACTCAACTGTGTTAAAAATGTGGTTGAGAGTTTTCTGAATGGTACAGACATACCTGACCCTATCTGGGGAAGGATAATCTATGGAGGTCTTTCCATCCACGTTTCCATGAATCAGTGCTTTGCAATAGTTCTTATTATTCAGTGTCTTATGATATCAGTAACCTTAATTAAACATAATTTAATTTCAAATTGAGAAAAAGAGAGTTCTAATAATAAAATAATTCCCCAAGTTTCTGCATAAAGTTTGTATCAGCTGACTTAAATGTGAAATGGTATTGTCATTAATACTATGATATGGAACTACCTACCAGAAGTTAGAAGTATTAAAAAAAACACATTATAGTTGTCACAGAGTAAGAATAAGAATGGAAAAGTCCAACATTCATTACAGTGCCTTGTCAGATTGTATACTGGGTATTGTCTATATCTACACTAGTAAGACTACTTGCTTACTGGATACCCTAACTGATGTGTCAGTAAATAGGGATTTCAAAACATCTCCTCTAACGTATTCACTTAAGTTCAGAAATCAGGTCTAAGTAGAATTTTTTCACTGATTGATCTCCATTCCGATAGCCTTAAAATTTTTTGTCAGTAATCTGACAAAAGACAAAGGGATTTCTTTTTCCAGTGTATTAAACTCAGGCACTGTCTTAACCTCAGCCAAAACACCTGGAATGAATTGTTTCCGCTCCATCAGCCTCAACTTTCTTTTTCCATCCCTTCCTACTCTGAATCTTTCTGTGACCTTCGGATTTGATATAAGATTTAAATGCGGGTTATTGGGATTTAAACGCAGGGTAAAGGAAACTAGCTGTCAGTTGCCAAGAGGGTCTGCTCTAGAGCTGGCCCAACCCACAGCAGAGCCACAGATCTTCGTGCACAGAGGAGTTTCCTGGAGTAGGGAAACGCCAGGGCAGCAGAGAGACACAAGGCAGAATTGTGGGCACTTGTGTGAGAACAGAGGCTGCACCTCCAGCCGGGGGGTCTGTACCATCAACCCCAACAGTGGATAATGCCCCCACCCAGACAGAGCTGCTGAAGGGAGAGGCTGCAGTGCAGACCTCAGACTGCAGTAGGTGCCTGGACCTGTCTCCTGGAGCAGGGATAGGTGCAGATCTGCCTGCAAAAGGTGTGCCTGGGTGGAGGACCTCCTGAAGCAGATGGCTGAGCAGCAGAAGGTGATGAGGAGGCTGTGTACCATCAAGGAGGCCAAGCAGGAGTTAGATAGCTGGTTCCAAGCTCTTATTAAGAGACATTCCAAGCACAGTCTGCAGTCAACCCACAACCCATGGGCCATCAACCAAAAACTCCCCTACCAGCATACAGAGAAGGGAGACTTCCCCCAAAGCCTGAGGTGCCCTTCAGAGTGAAGAGGAAACCAGTCACATCAGGAGAGACACTGGAACTGAGTAAGGCAGCCCAATCTGCTCCCCCTATAGCAACCAGCGCAACTACGAAAAAGTGACAGGTGACAGTGGTAGGTGTAGTTTGAGATAAACTCAAACTCAAAAAGGAAGCCTACAGAGGATGACAACAAGGAGAGGTAGCCTGGGAAGAATTCAGAGAAATTGTCTGAGCAGCCAGGGATCAGGTCAGAAAAACTAAAGCCCTGACAGAATTAAATCTGTCCACAGATGTACAGGGCAACAAGAAAAGCTTCTATNGCCTGAGGTGCCCTTCAGAGTGAAGAGGAAACCAGTCACATCAGGAGAGACACTGGAACTGAGTAAGGCAGCCCAATCTGCTCCCCCTATAGCAACCAGCGCAACTACGAAAAAGTGACAGGTGACAGTGGTAGGTGTAGTTTGAGATAAACTCAAACTCAAAAAGGAAGCCTACAGAGGATGACAACAAGGAGAGGTAGCCTGGGAAGAATTCAGAGAAATTGTCTGAGCAGCCAGGGATCAGGTCAGAAAAACTAAAGCCCTGACAGAATTAAATCTGTCCACAGATGTACAGGGCAACAAGAAAAGCTTCTATAGGTACATCAATGATAAAAGGAAGACTAGGGAAAGTGTCAGCTCTCCCCAGAAGGAAATGGAAGACCCATTTACCCAGGATATGGAGAAGGCAGAGGTACTCAATGGCTTTTTTTACCTCACTCTTCACTTGCAAGTGCTCTAGCCACACCACCCAAGTCACAGAAAGCAGAGGCAGGGAATGGGAGAATTAATAACTGCCCACTGTAGGAGAAGATCATATTCAACACCATCTGAGGAACCTGAAGGTGCCCAATTCCATGGTACCTGGTGAGTTGCATCCGCCAGTTCTGAGGGAACTGGCAGATGAANAAGAAAAGCTTCTATAGGTACATCAATGATAAAAGGAAGACTAGGGAAAGTGTCAGCTCTCCCCAGAAGGAAATGGAAGACCCATTTACCCAGGATATGGAGAAGGCAGAGGTACTCAATGGCTTTTTTTACCTCACTCTTCACTTGCAAGTGCTCTAGCCACACCACCCAAGTCACAGAAAGCAGAGGCAGGGAATGGGAGAATTAATAACTGCCCACTGTAGGAGAAGATCATATTCAACACCATCTGAGGAACCTGAAGGTGCCCAATTCCATGGTACCTGGTGAGTTGCATCCGCCAGTTCTGAGGGAACTGGCAGATGAAGTTGTTAAGCTACTGTCCATCTTATTTGAGAAGTTGTGGCAGTCTGGTGAAGTTCCCCTTTTTTAAAAAGGGGAAAAAAAGGAAGACCTGGGGAACTAGAGACAGTCAATTTCACCTCTGTNCAGAGGCAGGGAATGGGAGAATTAATAACTGCCCACTGTAGGAGAAGATCGTATTCAACACCATCTGAGGAACCTGAAGGTGCCCAATTCCATGGTACCTGGTGAGTTGCATCCGCCAGTTCTGAGGGAACTGGCAGATGAAGTTGTTAAGCTACTGTCCATCTTATTTGAGAAGTTGTGGCAGTCTGGTGAAGTTCCCCTTTTTTAAAAAGGGGAAAAAAAGGAAGACCTGGGGAACTAGAGACAGTCAATTTCACCTCTGTGCCCAGCAAGATCATGGAGCAGATCCTCCTGGAAACTCTGCTAAGGCACTTGAAAAATAAGGAGGGGTTTGGCAACAGCCAACCTGGCTTCACTGAAGGCAAATTGTGCCCGACAAATTTGGCAGCCTTATGTGACAAGGTTACAGTTTTGGTGGATAAGGGAAGAGAAACTGACACCATCTACCTGGACTTGTGTGAAGTATTGGACTCTGTCCTGCACAACAGCCTTGTTTCTAGATTGGAGAGACATGGATTTGATGGATGGACCACTCAGTGGATAAGGAATTGGCTGGACGGCCACACACCAGCACTGTTTAACATCTTTGTTGACAACATGGATAGTGGGATTGAGTGCAACTTCAGCAAGTTTTCTGGTGCCACCAAACTGTGTAGTGGGCTCAACACACTGGAAGGAAGGGATGCCATCTAGAGGGACGTAGGCAGGCTGGGTGTAGAATAGATTGAAAGCAGCCCTGAGGAGAAAGACACGGAGGTGTTAGTTGATAGGAAGCTCAACATAAGCTGACAATGTGCACTCACAGTCCAGAAAGCCAATCATATCCTGGGCTGCACCAAAAGAAGCATGGCCAGCAGGACAAGGGAGACAATTCTGCCCCTCTACTCCACACTCATGAGACCCACCTGGAGTACTGTGTCCAGCTCTGGAGCCCCTCACATAAGAAGGACATGGCTCTCTTGCAGCAAGTCCAGAGGAAAGTCATTAAGATGATCAGAGGGCTGGAGCACCTCTCCTATGAAGACAGGCTGAGAGAGTTAAGGCTGTTCAGCCTGGAAAAGAGAAAGCTCTGAGGAGACCTTATAGCAGCCTTCCAGCGTCTGAAGGCGGCCTACGGGAAAGATGAGTAAGAGCTCTTTATCAGGGAGTGTAGTGATAAGATGAAGGGCAATGGTTTTAAACTGAAAGAAAATAGAATTAGATTAGAAATTAGGAATAAATTCTTTACTGTGAGGATGGTGAGTCACTGGAACAGGTTACCAAGAGAAGTTGTGGATGTCCCATCCCTGGACGTGTTCAAGGCCAGGCTGGATGGGGCTTTAAGTAACCTGGTCTAGTGGAAGATGTCCCTGGCCATGTCAGGGAGGTTGGAAATAGATGATCTTTAAAGTCCCTTCCAACCCAAACCATTCTATGATTCTATGATTTGCAATAGTTGGGCTGGGACACAGTAGCTGACTTTGTCATTCTTTGTATAGGAGGGCTTGAACCTCTTTTTTTTTTTTTTTTTTCTTTTCTAACTAACCCTGTAAATTTCACCTGTGAAATTTGTAATAATTGTTGGAGCAACCTTTGTTAGCATAAAAACCTATCTGCTGGGTAGATTAAAAATAATTTTCTGCTCAAGAATTCTCAGCAGTGTAGATAAGACTGAATTTTGTGATGAAAATATAATAGATGTTAATGTACATGAAAGGGAAAATGGCAGGTGTAGAATTGCTGAGTGGAGCAAAGTCTCTTATGGCTTTGGTTATGCGAAAGGGAGTAAGAACTGTCAGTGAGGTTTCAGGATGCTCTGAGAAATTTGGGGACAGTGCGTAGGTGAGGTGAAGGAGGAAGGAATCTTTCTTTTTTTTTTCTCTCTCCAGCCTTTCCTTCTCTCCTTTCTTGTCACAGTGCTGCTGAGTGGTAGGGTATTCTCTCCATCCCCGATAATGCAATCATGTAGATTGCTTCTTCCTCCAGTATAGGCAAAGTGGGGCAAGTTTCTCCCCAGATTGTCCTGCTGTAGGTAACTATTTGCCTATGAATATAGCAAGTTTTCTGAAATTTTACATGCACTGACTTTACTTAACCAGTACACTCCTGTTGTCAGCAGGGTCCAATTTACCCTGAAATGCTCACCCCAGCCCCAGTGCCGCCTCCAGGTGCACGAGCAGCCCTCATGTTCCATAGAACACGAACAGGACAATCAGACTTCTCATTTTCGTGGTACCATTTCAGATTAATCATGAAAAAACCTAACAACCTGCACACATACCAGGTTTGCACAGGATCTGCAGTCAACATTGCTATTCCCTTCTGATCAGAAAAATGTAAACACAAAAAACATAGACTTTCTAGAAACCCCAGCCTTGTTCCCCCAGTACCATGGATGCCCAAGTCCTGTGTTAAACCTGAGGTCAATTTGTACAGTTGATCACATCCATACTCTACTTCTAATGGTCCTAGGACGTGTAACCACAAATCCCACCTTGCATTTGGGAAAATCCTAATTGGCCCTGTTTTAGCAGTTCAGTACTGCTTAACACTGTTTAATGTACTAATGCTATCAAGCTCTCCAGAAATACACTTTTTGGCCATTCACAAAATGTCTTTATATACAAAATGTTTGTATTTTCTTGCTCCTCCCCAGTGTTTTCTTTCTTTTTATCATTAAGCACATATGTATGTGTGTATGCAGACATATATATTATATATAATGTTTATCATTTAAACAGATACACCTATACACCTTTGTAGCACCAACTGATTCTTTTCTGCCACCAAGCTCCCAATCTAAGAAAATGGAAAAAGCAGCTCCTCTCTGCTCCAGCCAGTATTCTTTGTATCACCAAAAAGCACACTTACTGTCTTGCAATTTTCTGCTATAATTAACTTGCATATCTAAAGCTTTCTTGTCAAATGAAAAACTTAATACTAAACAGAGGATCATTCAGCAATATATTGTTTTCATAGCAACCATTCAGTAATGGCAAGCAGAATTCAAAAGCTATGGTACAGGAAAATCTATTATGGCTACTCCTGTAATCCTCCTGTAATTTATGCTTAAAACAATTTATGAGTGCTCAGTGAATGCTGGTGTGCATAAGATTAAGCATCCAATTCAAAGAAACTAGTTTAAATATTTTTTTTCTCAGGATTTTAACTGTTCTCATGGCCCTGTATCATGAATGAAATGCAATTCTGCAAACATGAATAATTAATAGTTTTAACTAGCTGACTTTAGTACAACATCTGAGTTGAGTAGCACATCAAATTCACCCTAGTCTTTTCATGACTTTCAAGCTGGGTATATAACTCTTCAGATCATGGTTCTTACTTTTATTATTGTGGTATGCACCTACATTTTGCAATTACTCATATTTTTGGTCTTTTACAGAGAGTACTGTGAAATTAAGAATAAACATCTCTTTTAATTTGACCTTTTCAAAATGTTTCTGTCAAACTTTCTAGATTTTGGTGGGAAAACGATAATGTTTTCACAGAAGCCCAAAAGCATGAACTCAAAAAACACTCATTGTCCCGCGTGATATGTGACAACACAGGGATTTCTGAAGTGCCAGCAGATGCTTTTCAACTTGCAAAGTCTCCACAGGATTTTAAGAATTGTGACAATATACCTGGGATGAATTTAGAAGTTTGGCAAGAATTCTACCAGGAAGGTAATCTCATAATTGGTAATCTTTTATGATGAGAGGGGAGAGTAAAAGCACTGACCTTGATTGTGGCAGGTATTAAGTTACTGCTTGATGCAGGCTATTACTATTTCTGCCACTTAGAAATGGGATCTAGGTCTTTCTCTCCTTCTTTCTCAAGTTCCTCTGTAAAAAAGATAGTGTTGGCCAACTTCACTCTGATAGTATCAATGGCTTGAGATATATCCAGACATTATGGCAATTGGGGCAGGATTTCTTAGATAGAAAATATTAACTAAGAAATCTGAAGCACATACTGTTAGAAGATAATGCTAATTTTACTAGGATTATAAGTCAAACCTGAGGTATTCCATATAAATTCTTGTCCATAAATGAACGATTGAATTCTTGATCACGTTAAAATTTGTGAATAATTTCACTGAAGTTAGATTATAGCTCTAATGGAGAATAATGTTCATTTTTGAGGGTAAGGTGGTTTTAAGAGCCTGTAATACCATCTTTTTATTTGTAGAGGAAATATGTGGAACACCAAAGAGTGTGGAAAATGGTGATTTCGTATACTGTTCAGAATTTGGAAAATCTACAGTGACTTATTCATGTGAATATGGATTTAAATTGCAAGGAGAGGAGCAATTAACCTGCACAAGTGAAGGATGGAACTTTGAGGCTCCCGTTTGTATCGGTATCTATTTTTTTTTCTTGCTGTTTCTGAATTTTGTAAAAGCTAAAGTCCAGCACACCTCATCAGAAGTTAACTCCCTCCTACGCTCTCTTGTAGTCAGCCTTCTGGGTTTGTGGGTGATAACATGATAATGTGAAACTCTCCTTGCTCCAGAATTGCTCTCTCAATGTCTACCCATCCCGATTCATCAATCAGGTTGATGATAGGAAAATGTCACTAAAAATTAGCTAATTAAATGAAAATGAGTCAATTAACTACCAGTAGGGAAAAAAAGCAGCAAATTAGATTTATACATTGCTTCCTCCTACATTCTACATAACAACAAGACAGTTGTCACTGTCCTAACATTGTTTCAGTGGATGCTCTATATATAAAATGAGCCCAGCACCAGTAGGTCATCTATCATCCTAATAAGTTAATCAAAAGTGGTAAAGAAGAAAATACTGAGAAGTGAGTAAGTGAAATTAAGGAAATTAATTATCACTTCAGTTCCAATATCCATCCCCAAAAAGGTGTGAAAAAATTTGCCAGAAGTGAATTACTTCTTCAGGTACAAAAGTAGAGCAGGTGAAAATCAGTAAAAAGATACTGTCTTTTGACATTTCACACACATTTTCAGGGGAATATTTTTATGTTACTTTAATTATTCTTTTATCTTCTCTCTTCTTTTTGCCTTATTTTTTACTGTTGAATAGAATAGGATAGGAAGAAAGAGAACGTGGCAAATATTTCATTACAAGACTTTTACTCTTTGCAGCTATGAAGGATGAATTCTCTCTCTTCACATTTCAAATATGTATGTTTATGATGGGGTGCACATATATATTTTTCATATATATATATGTATACACACACTCGAACTGCTCAGCTTTATAAGAACATGAGAGAAAATCAAACCTGAAAAGTCCATATTTAGGAATATATTATGGAAGGTGGTAAATTAATTTGAATGCAAGTACTGCAGCTGATCTGCAATAAAGTCTGCTTATCAGTATTTCTATGACAGCAGAATAGAAAGCTATTCATTCTAATTGTATACCTGATATGGAAAAAGTCAAATGAAATTTGCAGCTCTTTCCTTTATTCAAGTCCTATTTATCCACTGAATTCCACCCACATAAATACCATATGAAGAAATTAAGCTGTTAAATGAATTATAATAAAATCTTTTCAATAGATTAATGTTCTGGCAGCAAACTGAATAAATAAGTTATATGAATGAATCATTCCTTGTCCTAGTTTCTTTTAATATGTTCAGTAAAGTAAACAAATATTGTATATTTGCTATAGGAAAACAAGCTGCTGCATATATTAAATAAGCCATGCCTTTATTAAAAGAAAACCATCAAAACCCACTTATGCAGATGCTACTTGAGTTTTACAGTAGAAAGCGCTTTGTTCCATGTATGTCTGTGCAATGTGTTTTCATTCTTTTAAATGTTCAGCAAATTAGGAATAAGTCAAGCAATATAATGAGGAGGATAGAGCTTAGCATTTCTGCAGCTGGTTTCAAAATTATATGCTGCTCTGGAAAAGACAGAATGGCCTGCTGTCAAAAGCATAGGAATCTGAGAGCTGTTAATTCCTGCTTACTAACTTTGGTTTTGACAGAAATAATTTCTATTGATTCAGAAAGTCATTTAGTGCTAGGCTATGTATGCTACCTTCCCATATATTAAGTGTTATCTTACTCTTGATAAATAACTCTGTTTACTTTGCTTTAATAAAGTATTGTTTTCTTCTAGTAGTAGGGTAGGCTGTTCAAGATCTGACATGTACTATTTAGTGATGGAAAAAAGAGTTAGCTAGTTCACAGATAGCATGACTACAGATCTACAAAAACTGAAACAGCACGTTTGAATTACAGCGTAGGCACAGCCTGTGTGTGTTTTCCTTCCCAGACGATGACGAAGGCAGTGGGAGTAACCCAAAATGTAGTCTTGAAGGGAGTTAATACTTATTCAGGAATCTTCACCTTGAACAACACATTATTTTCCTCCTACAGAGAGGTGTTATGAGAGTTAGTGTTTCTTGAGGGTTCTGAAGTTTATTCTTTGCACGGTTAGTCTTTTGACTGTCTCAGCTGATGGCTAGTTTTGGACGCAGCTACTGCTTTGTATTAAAATTTAAGATCCTATTTCCAATTAGAGAATTCCCTAAGTGATCCAACTGGCAATGTAAAGCTAAGTCATTTCTACACGGTCAGTTTCTAATACTGATCAGAAAGAGCTACCTAAACTGAAGTAGCAGATCAAGCATTGTGGTAGGGAGGGAAAGGGAAGGAATATAACCAAAAAGAGAAGGAACAGAAGGCTCAGCTAGTTGCACACATATGGGCTCACAGTGCTTCCCAGGTCCACAGGTCAGAGACATGAACAAGGTGGCAAACGCTATACAGGACTGATGGGAAACTGTCTAAACTAGTGCTGGACACCTATCTTTAGGCAACCGCATCAAGTCCTGCAAGTTTAAAAAAAAAAAAAAAAAAGTAGTAAAAAAGAGGAAAGGTGCATAAATATGGAAAAGAGTCCACTCTTTCCCTCATTGAGTACTTTCTTTCCTTCATGCCACACTGACTCCCATTTCATCACCTAATCAGAATGTGAGAGTGAAAAGTCATGATCGGACTCAGGAACAATCCAACTGATCCAATCCAACTGATTGGACTCCATTTTCCAATCAATAGTTGTTCATCTGCTCATCATTTTGTCAGGATGTTGTAATTTCCCAGAATTAATATAGCATCTAGAAACAACAATCTTGGCAGCTATATCACAGATTACTGTTATAAATTTTGTATCCAAAGCTAACCAAAATCCTTATCTCCTCAAAATCATGCCTAGAAGTGTAGAGAACTGTGCCAGTGTTATTATTTTCACTACCTCTATAGAGCGCAGCATAAAAAGGTTTATAGAGGTACACAAAGTCTTAGAACATAAATACACGCAAGAAGAGCTCTCAAGTTTACAGTCTGCATTTTTTAAATTTCAACCAATTGCCATTTGTTCCTTTTGGTAGATTACCAAATCGGGGGCGGAGGGGGGGTGGGGAGTGTTGGGGGTGTTCTCATCATTTCCATCTTAAAACCAACTAAACTAACACAAATTAAAACAAACAAAAAACCTCCCAATTTTGTGCTTCAGTAATAATGAGGATCTTTGGTGGTATCTATGTGTCATTTAAAGTGTACAATACTTTTCACTTATGAATACTTGCAGAAAGTGCGCATGAAAAGATATTAATTCCTCTTAATGATTATTGATCGATGTGTATTCATTTTGCAGACATCAATGAATGTGAAAATGAAAGTAATCCACCATGCTCTCCCTCTGCTAAATGTGTTAACACTAAAGGCAGCTACAAATGTCTCTGTACTGAACCTAACAAGCCGACAGAAGATGGAAGAACATGCATTGGTAATGCTTGTGAATCCACTGTCCATTAAAAATTTCTGTGTTCTGTTTTGCAATGCTATAAAAAATCATAAAATTGAGATTTATTGAAGAGCTGTTAACACATGTAAAAAATTCTTCTTTGTCTAATTTCCATATTCAAAGAATGCATAACAGATTTATATAACTCAACTTTTCTGTGTTTTTTCTTCAGCTGATAAAAAAAGTTTTTGTCAAGGTCATTGGGTGGCTTGGTTTGTTGGTCTGTTGTTTTTGCATTTTTAAGGACATCATTCATAAGACATAGCTAATTTCACTATGTTAAAGTTTTGAGCTTCAGTAAAAAAGGCAGTGCAACAGTTTTCTAAACCAACATGTTGATTATAAAAAATGAACAGCTGAAATTTAGCACTACTATGAATTTGGGGATCTGCACTATAGAGTGATTTGAAATTATGAGAGCACTTCATACTATTATGAGCACTTCAATCTTCAAATTAAAGTGCTCTTAAAATTTTGAAGAGCTCTAATAATCCTAACTTCTCAATGCTGCAAATCTATATAACTTTCAATCCAGCTTTTATTGGTAGAAATCATCAGTAGGCTCACGGCTTCCTTTTCTAAGGTTGGTTAATGTTTTCGACTCAGATGGAAATTTGTATAGGGTAACTTTATTCAGGAAGCGAATTCATTGAGCTGCCTCTAATCAAAGTTGCTCAACCCTTACCACTTTTGTCCATGGTTTGTATAAGTGTTAGAAAAAAAAGAACGTAAGACTTCCAATTTTCCATCTGTGCATGCTAAAACCAAGAGAAAAAGATTGTCATGTTAACTCACTATGAAGATATTTAACATGTGTATGTTTTGCTTCCGAGATGAAATAGGCTAAAACTAACAATTCATGAAGGCTTAGCCAATGGGCAGAAACATTTTAGGTTGAAGTATGTCATATGATAAAATAATTATGTGTTCCTACCTAAGGACAATGGAAATAAGCTTTTTTTTATAAATCCTGTTTTGTTTGGTGTGGTCTCGAATTAAAAAGGAATCTACATATATTTGGCCATAATTTGTAAAAAAAAAAAATGATCAACAAATATAAATATATTAAAATCTTGAAAAATATTTATTAAAAATACTTTAAATCAGCAAACTAGCTTGTGGTTACATGACTGATGGATGAGGATTATCTAAAGTGCTCACAGGAAACTTCTGTCTAATTCAATGACTAATACAGTTTGGACTTTACTTTTGAAATTGCATGAAAATGTCATGAAAAATCTATCCAATGTGTTAAATTTCCAAAACTTTAATGGGACCGTTGAATTCCACTACAATAAGCATACATTATGCATTAAAGAGATAAGAGCCTATTGTGTGAGTGCCCTCAGTCTTCCTCCTGTCCATGTTGTGGCAAAAATTAACAATATTGTGCTCTTATCTGGTAAATGGAATATTTAATTCTGACATTAAAGGAGTCACAATGTAGTCCAAAGGAATTAACATTAACAATATGTTTAAAATTAAAGATCAGTATAAGCGTGAAAGAGTCTCATCTTCCTTTCTGTAGTCCTGGTGAGCCAGTTAAAGTTATCTCCAACACTGCATACTGCAGGAAATGTTATTTCAAACTAGGAAGAAACTAATTCATTTTACTGCACTGTTTCCCACAGTGCTAACACTTACCTGTTTGTTTCAACTTAAATATTCATATGCATTCAGTTCCTCTTTTGCTTTTTAAGGGTATGAAGTCCAGCTCACTAGGAAGTGAATTTATTTAATTTGTAAGTTCTCCATGTTAGTCTCAATATTCTGGAAACCTTGCTCTGAAAAAATGTGGGTTTCCTCCTACTCATTTTAATTCAACTATTGCTAATAATTGGTCAACTGGTGATATTACATTTACTGTTGTTAGTCAGTATCTTTCTTCTTGTGCCTTCATGACAACTTCTGTCTTTGAGATTATACTGCATCGTTTTTTTTCTCATCAGGTGATTGATGGATTTTTAATATTGCATCTTGAGAAGTACCCATAAATCTGCTCCATAGCCAGTTTAACCAGTTTGGATGGTATATATGGAAAAAAAACCCCAAACCCAAACTAAATAACAACCCCAAACAATTTAGCTTCCATTGGACTGATCAGAGGACAACTCCCTCAACTGTCAATCCCAGAGACCAAACAACTGTTAAACGTAAAGATGCAGAGCCAGAAGTGGCATTTCAGTTTTATCTGTAATGCTGCAGTAACGGGTCTCTGAAAGATCAAATGAACTGAAAATTTCTACTGCTGAAATAAGATCTAGCTGCCAAGAAATAACAGTGGTGTTTCACGTAAAATATTTTCTATGTAAGTCTGAATGAAAATGAGACATTTTGATTCATTTGCTTAGGAAAAAAAAAA
>VXBJ01000396.1:23943-51828 GCA_013400055.1 Nycticryphes semicollaris
TGATGGTGAGACCCTGTAGTCTATAGTACTGGGTTTGGACTTCATGGTTTCTTGTGCCTATGTGTTGCAAATGTTCTGTTTGGGGAAAAAGTGCTCACAAATAGTTTCATTCAACTGATGTTTATTTACCCATTCTATTTGAAATCTCCTAATATTGTCAACAAAACTGACAATATGTCAATATACATGCACTCACCTTTCATTTCTGTCACTCTAAATACCTATATTAGAAAAGTATTATATAAGTAACCAAACTGCCAAACAGCTTTAAAATTGCATTTCGTTACTGTATAGCCTCATTGTAAAGAATGAAGTCCTGAAACCATAAGAAGTTTGTGTTCTGCACTGAATAAAATCTGCATAAATAATCAAGTGCTTCAAAAGCCTTTCTTCCTTCCTCACCACAGTAGTAGTCCAGGCTCCATCATGATTTTTGTTTCCCCAGGTGCACCAGACACAATGGAAGGTGTCTCCTAAGCTGACAAGCTATGGCTGCACTGGAACCTAACTGAAGTTATACTCCCAAAGCCTGCTACCGGGAATGTCTGCTTGTATTTCTACATAATCCATGCAAAGTTGAGTTCAGGCTTCCTATAAACTTTAACCACCTTCCTGCAAGCTTTGCCTCAAAGCTGGAATGTATCTTTTCTTTCCTTGCTTGATGTTCCCACAAACACGGATGAAATGGGAAAAGGCAGCAGAGATTTGGACACACCTCGTGTTCTCTCAGACAGAATGCTCTCTGACACAAAGCATGCAAGACCAATAGCTGCTCTTGCCAAAAAGTAATCTAGTGAGACAGCAAAATTTGTTGCTAGCCCAATCTGAGGGCACTACTGAGCATCAGTGCGTACTTGGGCTTTGATTCTTTTCATATTCTTCTACCTGGGTAACTGAGTCCAAAGTGGAACCTGTTGTCTCAATTGTTTTATAAATATGATTCATTCAGAGGATGTAATTTCTGTATCTAATACTGATTTGCACTGGGATGGTGGCAAGAGGACCCTGTCTAATTAGAGCAGGATTTGCACCAGTTCCTCATTCAATTAATTCTTTAGAGATTTAGAGTATAGACAGAAGGTAAAAGATTTAGGTATGACAAATACAATGGGAAAATTTACAAAATAATAGTGAGACAACTGCGATCTACTTCTGTAGTACTCAGGCTTTTTTATCTTTCTATGCAAACACCGTGCACCTTTATTTTCAAATTTTTCAATTATTGTATAGGCAATATAGTTATTTAGTGTGCATTTTATCAGTGGGAACTTGGAAATAGTGAGCTCTGATTTTCAAAGCCAATCCCCATAACTAGGGAAAATAAAAGTGTGCCAGAATTTAATTGTGGTGAAAATCTCAGTATTTAATACAGTTCAACCGAGTATACATCTTAGCCTACATGAATTCTTTTTTTCAGTGTGTAGTTCTCTTTTAACATTATTAGAAAGACCTATTTCTTGCAGTGCATTTTATTCCAGCACAAAAGAATTTAGTCTCAGGATTTCTAACAGTCATGCAACCCAAAACATTGTCATTGACCTCCTAATTTTAATTGGCTTTCATTTTTCTTCTGAATTTTGTGAGAGAGATTATATCCTTTGGATAAATGTTCTTACCTTTTTTTTTTTTTTTTCATGCTTTTATTGTATGTCAAAGGAACATAAATCCAGAAAATGATAGTTCTTTAAACTTTGCTAGAATTATAACATTGGACAGTTTGCTGTGCTGCAAAATACATCACTCTGCAAGTAGTGACTCATCACAGCAGGTGCCTTAGTCTGCAAAGTCACTCAATACTCTCAGCATCGCACCCTGCAGGGCAGGGGAGAAAAACAGCTGGTTTGAGGTGGCAATAACCATGACTTTTGACACTTGTCAAAACTGTATGAAAAATGCTGACTTTATCTGAGAAAATTTTTTTACGGGAGCCCTAGATTCTGTGCTATTCAGGTATTTAAAAAAATGCTCTTTTGACATTATGAATTTTTTATTTTCCAGTGGATGGATTCATGTCCTTGTAAATATTTAACTGAGAAACTAAAATAAATACTGAGCTGTATTCAAGGGAAGGTAAAGAGAGTAGATTGAAGCAAAAGGCTACAGCTCTTCAAATTAACTGTGTGCTGAACTCAAACCACAATTTTATTTCACTAATGACTGAGATGTGTAAAAGCAAAATGGAATGCTTAAATTAAAGCAGAATAAGAGATGTTTTTTTCAATGTTTAGCAGGTATTATATTCTTTCCTGACATGCCCCCTTCTATTAGATTGTTTCAATGAAAAACATTCAAACTGTATTATGATTTGATGATCTTTAAGGTCCCTTCCAACTCTAACCATTCTATGATTCTAGAAAGGTGGGTAAAAAGCCAAAGGTGTGTGTGCTGACCATTTCCCCAGCATGACATTTGTACTCTAGCTATTACGTGGTGTGGAGTAAGAGCTATGATTTCAAACACTGTGTCTTTGCAGAGTAAAATTGACAAGCTCCCTGTACAGTGCTTGCAAAGGGGTAGACAGCCAGTGCTCCATCAGGACTATCATGCTCTTCCCATTCTCCTTTTGGGTGTTTCACGCACCTGCTTTCTTATAATATACATGGCCTGCATACTCTTTCTCTGCCTTTTTATCATAAAACTGCAGAGTGTTTATCCTTTATTTCCACTCATGGTTTCTTGGGGTAACTATATTAACTGTAATTCATTATTGTTTTGCTGCTTTGATTGTTGAATAAGCTTTGACCACAAGAGAAAGGTTGAACATTATCTTTTGAAGAACACAAAGAGTATGTCCTGGTTTGAGATAAAACAGACCATGTTATGAGAGTCTCCTATTTCCTTTTCAAGTTCCTAAAATCGAGAATAATGGGCACTACCACTCTCTGTATTCTGTATAGCCAAATAACAATAAAGGTACACAAGCACAGGCTGAGGTTAATGCCCGACTAGGTGATCTATAATTCAAAGGTACTGATCCATTTGTGTCCTTAAAATCCCATGATTCTTTGTGTGAATGGAGACATTTAGAGTTATGGTTCAAAGTTTATATCTTCCACAGTGCTTCAGGGAATTTCTGACATTTTTCATTGAGATGGCAAGTAACCAAGATGTCAGAGGGAAAGTATTTAAAGAAGACTAACTTGTTTTACAAAAGCAAAAGATCAACATTTTTAACTTTTTTTTTTTCTTTTGTCATTTTCCATTCTATGGGCAAATTTGCAGGATTTTTCTGCTTTTCAGTATTATTTTTAGGAAAAAGACAAAGCTTTCAGCTGCTTTAGGTAATTTTCCAGCTAGAATGGCTTTAGTGATATCCTTAGGTTTTTAAGTCTGCCATGTAGAAGCTTATATCAGGGATTCTGATCTCCACAAATGGTCCTCAAATACCACCCCAAAAATTTCTGAGCTTTGAAGGCAGAGTTGGTGGTGAGATAGCCAAGCTGCTGCTGCATACAAAGAGCTTGCTGACTGTATCTCTGAATAATTACTGATGCTTATTTCTTTCCTATAAATTCAAATGTAAATCTTCACTTCAACTAAAATATAAAAAATATGACAGTGACAATGACAGTCACATAAGATTATTTTATCCCTCTGACATTATTCAAATAAATATCTCTCATGGAACGAGAACAAGTCCTCACACTGTAAATTTCTGCCATTTTTTCCATGGGACACAAATTCTGCCTTTGGGCTGTTGCCATATAAAACAGTGCTGTTCTTTTTGACCTCTTTTTGAGCTGGTGGTATCTGGCTTTTATCTGGTATGTATTACAGTTTTAAAATAAAGATATCCTGTCTGTTTAGTTGTGGTAAGTAGTGTGGGAGTATTCAAGTAAGCATATTGTACAGAGTGATCTTGTGTATTTTTACACTTGGTCTTGGATTATTGCACGCTTTGGTTTCAATTCTCTTTATGTTAAGCATAAACCCAAATGATTATATATACCTTCAGTGAAAGAAGACTAGCAACAATAGGAAAAAGAAATTTAAGCAACTCATGTAAGGTGTGTCTCTCTCTCCATCTAAACTTTAGAAATCTTCCTGCAGCAGACCCCCTGATATCTTGCAGTTGAAGGCACACTGCATAAAACCAAAATCATAAATAATTTGACTTAAGATAAAGGAGAAAAATGGTGACACGTGAAGTTGAGGTTTTCATCACTCATGCTTATAAAAGATGCTGTGATATTTTTCACAAATGGTATAACATCTACTTTTCTACCAATTTTGTATTACAGTAATGGAACCAAAATCTCCAAATACATGTATATATGTATGTATGTATGTAACCTTTGAGATTTCAATGACTGAAATTAGACAGTTCTCTTTCTATGAATCTGATATGTCAGCTTGATTCACAGGTGTTGCATTCTGGCAACATAATCTTGCAAGTTATTATATACTTTACCCATGTTGCTATTCCACATACAAGGTAAATGTGGAAAATGGGACTTACACCATTTGATTTTAGATTTCTGCCTGTAGCTGATGTTGGGCTCCCTTTATGGGATTCTGGGGAAAATGGTCCCTTTTGGGCTACAGCTTTTCTGATACACTTCTTCTGACTTACCTGTCTTTCTACATGAGGATGAAGTTAATACTCCATAAGCTCACATCATCACAAGTGTAGACATACAAAACACAGATATACATATTCAGCTTAATGAATCATTCCAAGGCATGGTGGGGGCTGGAGGCTCATTGAGGTTGGTTGCAGAGGGTGGTGGAGGCTCCCGATGGCAGCAGAGCAAGGAAATACCTGGCAACCAGGGCCTCTCCCCACCACCCCAGCCAGGAGCAGGACATTCAGAAGACATTGGGAGAGCTCTAACCCCAGGCATGGAGCATCTCTCTAGGGCCTGGGGATAGAACAGACCTGGACTGGGAAATGGGCCTGCAGGTGGGGTTCATGTTCCACATCTACAAAGGACATGGTCAGTCATGGGCATTGCTGCACAGCATCTGCAGCAGACCTTAGGAGGTGGACAAGCAGGGCAGCCCCAGCTTAAAAGCAGTTCCCAAGCAAAAGAAGTTTCACAGTGCATGCAAATGCTTGAGCCCTATAAATTGTATTTTTCTGGAATAAATGTGAGTTTTGTGGTTACTTTAAGGAATCTTCTTTATCTTTTCAACCTGAGGTTTTTCCCTGTTAAAATAAAGGCTGTATGACATTTAACAGCCAAGACACCTCCTGTGAAAACTTCTTGCAACTAAAGATAATTTCTGATGCATTTTAAACAGGTAGACATTTTTGTTTAAGAGAATTTGTTATTTAGTTACCCTGTCACTACAAAAACCCAATAGACAAGTCTGAAATGTATTTAACAAAATGAACAATGATTAATTGTATGTTTGCAAATTATTTCTTCTGCTGCAGACTCTGGAGACTGATAGCCCAGTATGAACTAGCAGTAGGACACTTTTCCATTACTATGTTTATAAGTAATTACTGCAGTCTTTCTTCACTAGAAAAGCTACGAACGAGTGGCATTTTTTGTTTTTAGAAAAGAAAATAATACAACTTCTTCAGTTTTAACAACAGGGAGGAATTAAATTTTCAGTAAACTGGGTATTTTGGAGCAGCAATGGGCTTAATACTTTGAAAATTATTCCTGGGACACGCATACATTGTTAATAAGAATACGTGTTGAGGAAGCTTGAAGTTTATTAAATATGTGAAATGTATCAACACTATTCAATTCACCTATGCACATAGTACTGTTGAACATGTGGAAATCTGGCTGTTTTCCTGCTTTCAACACTCAAACTGCTTTCTTGCCTCCAGCAATACCAGATCTACTCTTTATTCCTCATATCCATCACTGACTGAACTGCATTCCTACATTTTGTGCACATCCCAATTCTTGTTTAAAATCACCTAATATTCATGAGGATGATATTCTGATATCCATAAGGAAAAGAACAAAACAAATTAGACACATAGATTTTAACCAGATTTCTGGTCTCTGCAGCAGCTCCGTTTTTTTAAATGATACCTGAAACTTTAGTAATATTAACAAAGCACAGTAGGAAAAGTTAATGCTAGCTACAACCTGGATTTACCTTTCTTGTCCTAAATCAAGTGTTTTTTTTTCACCTCTCTGCCCTCATTCTCCTGAGTATGCTGTCTGCAGCATTCCTGCAAGTACTGCCCAAAAGAGAGGAAAATTCTCATTTTAAAATTGATTTCTTGCAAAGCTTTAGTCCTTTCATGGGCAAGTCATTTGTTTAATAAAGTTTGATCTCCTAATTTGCCTTTCATACAAACAGAAATTTATGACCAGGCTTGATGCAGTTATGGTTCTGCCATGGTGCCCTGATATCCAGTGAAGCTGAGTTAGCTCTACAAGTTGGCCTTGATCATGTATATGATTTTAATTCTGAGTAATATATGAAAATAATGGTTTACATGGCACCTATTTTTAAAGTGTCTTTTTATCAGTATGCTATGCCTTATAGGGTTTGTTGCATTATCCTCCCTTTCAGAAAAAAAAAAAAAAAAGGTGGTGATAATGAATGGACTTTTCATGAGATTCAATTTTTAGATGGCCCTGTATATTGAGTACAGAGTATATCTCCATTAGGTGAGTTGGAACAATGTAACACCTGTACTGAGCTAATTTGCATGTTTGACCCACTTCTATGAGCAGCGTGCTTAATAGCCAACCTGCTGCAGGAGAATTATACAGATGATGAATTAACAATGCCTTGTCAGCATTCTCTAATAATATTGTGTTAAATCTCTGCCCTGAATTCACACTGTGTGGAGATAAATACCCTGCCACAGTCTTTTTTATATTTCATAATTACTCTGCTGCTGTAGGTACAGACACGTGAACAGGATTTAAACTCTCCTTTTGTCTTTTTTATCACATTTTTTTCTTTTTTTTTTTTTTCCCAAATATCTAGGGAGAATGAGACATTTTGATTCAAGGACCCTATCTGAACTACTTAAGTGTCAGTAATAAGGGAAGCTATGTTTACCAGTTCTATGTCTCTTCGTTTATTTGTTTTACAGTAAATTACTTTGAAAAGAAGAATGACTGCAGAGTGTTAAAGCTGATCTGTGTGTCCTTCCCTGTGCATATCTGTGTGTTTGCCTGTGTGTACATGTGCTGTTTGACAAAATAATTGTCACTTAGATGGAGAGAGATAAAAAAAAAACAACAAAAAATCTCAGAATTACAACTTTAAGAAGAGTATTTTAAAAGCATCTCCTTTGCTCTACTTAACTGATAAAAAGTAATCAGAAGAGGTTTTGAAGTACTAAGGATGAAATTGAACTATACAGACATCCACCAGCACTGGCATTATGCTCTCAGAAGTTTCACCAAAGTGCAGAGAATGCTTTGTGCAGATTCAACTTTCTGGCTTGGAAAAACATAATAATAAATAAATAAATGGGTATAAAATTAAGGCAAATTAAGCCTGTAAATTGTATGCAGCTTCCAATATAAATTCTATTGTGTATTTTGTGACTGAGTTACAGTAGATGTCAGCCAGATTAAAATTTATAAAAACCTGATGCAGGTGTCCGTGAGTGCCTGTGTGTATTTATTTCTTTATGTATTTACATCCTGGTTTTTAAAAAAATTTTTTTTAAAAAAGGCTCAGATTGAGAGTTCTTTCTGGCTGGTGACATTTTTATTTCAAATCAGGCATTTCACAGCACTGTTAAATTTACTGAAAATTAAAAAGACATACCATGTAACTACTGCTCCAACTCTTCCATTTGACCCTTGCAACCTTGGAAGTTTATGACTTTTCCAAAAAAGTTACACTGATAACTGTCAGATATCTAGGGGTAATTCTTCTGGGTTGTCATTTGTTATCCACCTGTGCATTGTAATCCATAGTTGAGAAATATAAAACTTCAATGCTTGCTATAGGATAATGAGAGCAGGAGCTGGATCTCTAGACAGTGATACAGAGAAGCATACTACTAGATGTCATCGGCATTCAGTATGTATTTACATTTTGGGGTCTTAATACAGAAATATTCCAGTCACTCTATGTAATTTTTCCTTTACATTTAGTATTTGAAAGCTGATCTAAATAACATACCTATTTTCCATCTAAATTTTGCTCAGTCATTTCTTTAGGTTCTACTTTAAAGTGAGTTTTATGAACCAGAAGATGCGTTTTGATTCATGCTGAATTGCTCACATTATCAGAACCCATCTGAGAGGTTTAGTATGTTTCCTTGTTTGTTTTAAAGAGGATATATTCAGTTAGAAGGTCAGGTCAGTTGAACAAATTAAAAGAAGGAGTTAAAAAACATGCCCTCATCCAGCCAGTAAGGTGCAGTGTCCCCTAAAACCCAGAAGTCACAGAACATATTTCTGAACTAAAATCCTATTCCTGATCCAAGTTTTCCATATGGGGAAGATTTTTAGTGGACCTCCAGCAATATTTTAACCAAAGTATGGGCAGTTTTACAGAGCAGTTTATACATACATAAAATGATCCAGTTTCCAAATCCAGGGCAAGGTTGTAGAAGATAGAAGTGGTAGAAAATGCATAAGTGATTATATAAAGCCTTGAGATGCACTGAAACTTTCTTACATGTTATACTAATATTTTGTTCTGTACTTTTGGGCCAATTATTGTTTACTGGTTTTGATATACCTTTGAAAATATGTAAAATATTTGAATCAGTGTCAGAGTCACCCTGGCCTGTGCCTATAACTCAAAATTTACCCTTGCCCAGAAACTTGACACCAAGTGATTTCTTCTTTGCTTTCACGTGAGGTACCACAGAAAGGAAGAATACAGATAAGCCTTAGAGAATAGGGACGTCAGCAGAACTACATACTCACTGGGGTACAACTCTGCTTACAGAATGCTCTCTGAGTTGAATCTCATAATAAGCAGGGAGATAGTGAAACTGTAATAAATAGGATGTTGGTGATGGCATTGTGGGGTTTAGTACACTTACGAAAGGGCAGATGGCAGCTATACTCTGCACAAATTAAGGAATATGGACTTTGGGATGCAGAAACTGATTTTTTAAAAGTCAAGTCAAGGAAAGAAAAGTGGGTGTAGGAATATATCAGCAAGTTGCAAAAGGAGCCAATGTTGCCGATTGAATACTGAGACAGGTGCACAAAAATTTACCAGCAGAGCTCATAGTTCATGGTGTATATCAACACTAACAGTAAAAGTTACTTTGGGAAAGAATAAAATCAAAAGGAGAGGGACAGAGAGAAAGTAAAGGGTAAAACTCTCCTCATTGGCCAGAAGGAAGAGAAGCAATGGGAGTCCCCAAGTAACCAGGGGCTCCCCTCCAGTCCAGCAGGGCTACCGCATAACACTCTCCTGCAGAAAGGACCCAGGATTCATCAGGACCTGCTCAAATTCCTGCAGGTGTTTCCTGCTTACAATGTTTTTATGTCTGACTGGCACATGCTGGCCAGAGCTGGTGCTGGATCCTCACTGACTGCTACACTCAGTGAGAGTGTGTTATTGGATGTCTAAATTTCCCAAAACCCCAAACAAGGGGAAAAGGGACAAAGATGGAGTATTGCTCCTGCTTGGCACGGTTGCTTCCTTTAGGAACCCACCACAGCCACATTACAGGCTCTGCCAGGGTAAGGCCACAAGAACAGCTTGAGAGAAAGACTGTGAGATCATGGAGATGAAAATCCTTCCCCAGGGCCTTGGGAGACCCTGCCCAAGTGTATGGGATGATGGGCACCCACCCACTGCTAGGGGAAGGCAGGCTGCATACCTGCAAACTGTAGGCTCTCAGCAGCACAAGGGCTAAGGCATCCAAAGTATTCTGCAACAGCACGCATGCAGCAAATTCGCACCAAGTATCACCATTGTCTGATGAAGTTGTAGTATGAAAATCCTTTTCTGAGCCGTGAGTCATAAAACAATTTTGTTGGTGCAGCCATTCATCAGCCTCAGCTCTCTAAAATTAGATACTTGGGATCAAAATCAGCAGAACATTTTCTACATGTGTATGAAATTCAGGCAAAGCTTTAGATGCAAAAATTATTTATTCTTGCCCCTGTCTTTAGTTCTGTCATAATTTGCTCGGTTCATAAAAGTCTTAGAACATCTTGAAAGACGATGGAAACATTCAGAACAAAAACTTATTTTGAGAACATTCAGTATCCAGATAGTTTCAAGCTTCTTTTAACAAAAAGCCTCCAAGGTACCTTACTTAAAACTTTTTTTGACTTTTAGTATCCTGTTCATCATTAATATCATCATTCAAAGTATGTTGGAATTTAATCTATGTGTTTTTCCACTGTTTTGAAGTAATTAAAGAGCAGCATATTTACATTGGAAAGTATAAGATGGCCTCTTAATGTCTTTGTAAACAAAGATAAACAGCTCTAATTTTTTATCTAGCTCTGGAGTAGTCATCAGTAAAAAGAAAATCAAAAAAATCCCCAAAAAACCCCACAAACTGACATACTCTCAATTTCATTTATTTGCATTTTATTCACATAAGTGCTTCATTCTCAGCCACTAGCACGTCCACTTGAAATATAGCTTCCCTGCTCTCTGCTCATCCAAATTACCACTTTAACACGTTAGGCATTCAGAATCCTTAGAGATTCTTGGTTTTGGTAGTCTTCGTACAAAAAACAAATTAAGAACATACAAACAAGATAGATGCATATGCTAAGAAATACAGATTAAAACAAGACAATTGCATTTACACTAGTGTATAGCAATACTTCAGATTGTCATTTTTGCTGATATTTATAGCCACAATGATCTCGGCACATGACTCACAGTTAACACGCTGTGTCTTGATGCCAGCTATCTTTTTATGCAGGTTTGAAGGTGACTTTTTAGCTTTCCCAAGTGCACAGCTACCTATAAAAATGTCTATGATTTTTTTTTTACATTTATGATAAATTTGACTGCATTTTCAGAAAAGAGAGCTCATTTTTATTGCTGTTGGTGAGCTAATTTTAAACGTGATCCTACTGTCTTCTAATAAAACTTTGCCTTCTTATGCAACTTCTTTTTGAGATTCTTTTCGGATTTTCAGGCACCACTAGAATATGCATTTTTTCCACAATAATTTCTCAATTGAAAGTGGACATGAGAAAAAAAAAAGGTATTTAAAAAGCTTTTGTATATAATAGCTGTAGAAGGCAGTCAACAAATCTGTAAATACATATATAAAAATTTATACCTTTCTCTTCTGAATACAGCAATTAGGAAAAAAAAAAAAACCAAAAAAAAAACGAACCAGTATGAATGAAAAACTATTCTTCCTAAGGCTTATGAATGGTTGCAAAGCATGCACAAAGCGGGAAAAAGAAATGCCTGCAATGTTACCTAGATCCAAGATTCAGCAAGGATCTAGTCACAAAGACTGACAAAACATTTGAGTTGTTGTCACTGCCAATGGATATCAAAAATCTGTTTAAAGTAGTAGCACTGAGATTTTTCCAGCTGTGCCTTCAGAGTTTCACCTTGCTTTCTGTCTTCAAATTCACACTGCGTTTTCGATGAGATGGGTGAACAATGCCCTTTTTCTGCATTGTAAGGCAGAACAGCAATGTCCTGTGGTACAATACAGATTTACTGTAAGGCATTATAAGATAACAGGGAACTTCTAATGAGCTCCATTTATCACTTTGAAATGACAAATTCACCTACACCACAGGGAGAGAAAATATTACACTTTTGCTATAATATTAAAAGAAAAAGAGAAGAAAACTCAATTGGTCTTGAACTCTTGTCTCTAGCAGTAGGAAGAACCAATTACATGTTCTATGGAGTCTACAGTTTAAATGCAGAACCACAAGGAAATATTCAGTTTAACTCCAAATGAGTTGGTATTTATATACAGCACAACACAGAGGGAGTGGCTGGCGCTCCTGAATATATCACATAGGAAACAGCTTTGGGGCTTTTTTGTGCCAAAAGCTGCATAGTATGTTAGAGATATACCCCTAAGCTTCTTCAAGTTTGGTGAATTTGCTACAAGACTAACATATCAACAGCTGCTTCACATTACCCCCAAAATGCAAGAGTCTGTATCAGGGCTGACATTGTTCATTATCAACAACACGGATCACAGAAAGTACACCTTCACCAAATGTGCAGATGATGTCAAATTAGGGATGACAGAAGAAAAGGCAGAGCTTAGTCCAGAAGGATCTTTGTAAATTTGAGGATGGAATCAGCAGAAAATTCTGATCAGTCGACAAGGAGTGAAATTCTATGTGTGGGCACAGGCTGTGGGGAGTATGGCAGGTGCACAGTGAGAGATGAACAAAGAGTGCACCCACGCCACAATTATTGAAAGCCACATAGCGCGTTACCTTGAATAAAACTGAGAAAAGTTACTATCCCTCTTTTCTTGATATTGGTGAACCTGCACCTGGAGTATTGTGTCTTGATCTGGGACCCAGCATCAGAGGGGTGTAGAGAAGCTACAGATGATCCATCCAAAGTCTCCCTAGAGGACGAGGGCCCCTGATCTACATGGAGAGGCTGGGAGAACTGAACTTGTTTAAGCCAAGACAGGGTAAAGAGGTGATCTGCTAACAAAGCTACAGCTCTTTGAATGGGAGTTATAAATGCAAGAGCACCAAACTCTCTTGCCAGACAAGTAGTTGGCACAAGCTGCTGCTTGGAAAGTTTTATTGGATATAGGGAAACTCTTTTTTTCCTAGGGGAGTAGTTCACCATTTGAACAGGAAACTCAGACAGGTCATGTATCTCCATCCTTGAAGTTCCTCAAGACTCATCTAACAGAGCCCTGGCAGACCTATTCTTCTGTCAGCAAAAGTTTTGTTGTGAAAAGAAAACTTGCCCAGATGGCCACCAGACCTCTCTTCCATCTAACTTATCTATAATTAAGATATTGTTTAATGTATTGATATGTATTAACATGTTTATGGAACTACCTAGTTTAAATTCCAAGCAGGTCTGGTGCCACCACCCATTACTTTGATTCCCCCATTTTAACATATTTCTTGCTTCCCAATTATTTTTCCACTATGAACTAAACACTGTAGGCTTTGTCTTGGATCTGAACATTTTGTTTCAAATTTTCAAAAGGGAAAAGTAATTCTTTTTTCCCAAGTAAATTAGGAAATGATCACAACAGTTTTTTGAAACTGTCTGTGTTTTAGAGCACAGATATGAAAATGAGGGCAGGATGTATATTTTAAGAGGATTTCTTTAAAAAATATACCTAAAAAAATATACCTAAATTGAGCTAGATTGTTAGCTTTTGCCTAACACACAAGCTAGTCACAAAAGAGACCTGATAAGCTAAAAATTCAGGTGCGTTTTCTGCAACCACCTCAAACATGTAGAAACCTAACAAGCAGTTGCATCTCTGGGACTGCTGTGGTCAAGGCTGGTCAGGATAAAGAGCCATTTCAGCTTTGTATACAGGCTATAGCTATATTAGCAAATAAGGCCCAGGCTTGGGGTTGATTCTTCTCTCACAATCACGTATGTGTTTTTTGATCCATAGCAGTTAACATACTCCTATATAATGCTGGAGGTCTGAGCACCATTTTCAGCACCCAGTGTGAGACAGATTGCTCCAAACCTGACTCCTGAGATGGAAATCTTAGCATGAAATCCACAGAGAAATTAATTGTTCTGATTGAGAGCTGAATTGAAATGGTGTGCAGTAAGTATGGTATGGGCCCACATACTGAACAAGACAATAAAATGTTGAAGAGCATAACTATGCAGTTCACAAATGAGCTGTGCTGGTTCCTGTGGAAAAGAAGATCATATACAAACGTATATTACACAAAAACACAAGAGACTGTAGTGTCACAGACAGTCTTCAAACTGGCATCCCTACTTGAATTTGCAGTCTTAATTAAGTTTTTTAATGTAGCAAACATTTCTTTTTCTTTGTCTTGCCTGGTTTCCTTCTGCCTGTCTGCTGCAGCACTTTCGGATCAGAAGATATAAAATTCACAAAAGAAAAGCCCCAGAAGCAGGAGATGATCTTCCAAGGGTTAGACTCTATCCAGAGATATGAAGTTTTCATAAAGACTGAAACAAGAAGAGTCAGAGCATGTTTTCACATTGCAGTCCTGTCCTGCGCTGAGTTGGTTCCACTTAATTTTTCTATTTCCTCTGTGAGCTGTGCCTTCCCTTACTCCTGAATTTGTGTAGGAATCAGAACACCATACAGTGGTGATACTGTAATCCGTCTTAAGTTCACAGCTACCTTCCGTCCCTACCACCTTACCAGCCTCTCTAACTTTGACAATATCAACATTGCAGGATTAACTGTTAAACTGAAAACTAATGGTGTAAATTTATTGTTTAAAAACATTAGCAGCCACTGGAAATTCTGCTCTTGGTCTCAGTGAGACGGAGATGCCCTTCTAAATAAGTAAGATGGGCTGGTCTGTTGATTCTAATCATGCCTTCCATAATTAATCCATTATAGTTTTCTAAAATACAGTTTAAGTGGTCACAGAATTTCCAGTTTGCTGCATCATATGGGCACTGAAAACAGAGGGTCTTCTGTTGACTGTGTAAAGATGTTTTCAACACTTATTTATTAAGCCAACAGAGTTTATCACTGATACCTACAAAGCATTTCCTTGGCAGAAATTAGGTCTAGATTGCCATGACACACAGAAAACGGGTTTCTGTCATGAACCATCCCTGGCCTTCTCTGTGTACTTTTAATCCTCAGGGAGACACAGATTTTGGCTGGCCTGGCTTATAGTCACATAACATTGAAGTAGGGTCCAGTATTGGAAACCAACGTTTTTGAAGTCAGCTTGAGTGAGAAATCATTAGTCTGTGACTCCTGGCAGACTAATTGGTGTGTATGGAGCTCCATAATAATTTGTCTGTATTGATTTTCTTTATGCTGTTTGAATTCCTAATCTAATACCTTGGGAATCTCTGTATTGTGCTCTATTTAGCTGTGTAGATGTTGTCCTTGCTGTTTGCTGCGGAGTTTTTACAGTGGCGGTTGTTCTGCACAGTTGCAGGCAACGGTATCGGGGAGCAAGAATAAAGAGGGGCTCTAGGGACAATGCATCTGTGATCAGCCAGCTCTATCAAGATGTAAAAGCAGCAGTATGTACAAGTATTTCAACTGCTTGTCTCATTTATGTGAATTGTTTTCATTGGGTAGTAAATCTTCAGTATCAGTGTGAAGTTTTGTAATATGTATAAGAAACCTCTTCATATGATTGCCTTATGAATACTTTATTATGTGCAATTGTCATTCATTTGGACAACATCTTGGGGTGGCTTCATGGAAGATATTTTTAAATATTTACGTAAATGATTATATCTGCTTAATGAACAGTAATCAGGAAAAGTAATCACCACCATTATTTCATACTATTCTCCTTATCAAGGCATAGAGACAACTGTTCCTTCATCAAAGGAGACATACTCAGCATAAGAAGCTTAAGATACAGGTACTTAAGACAGAAACATAGCTGATAGTTAGGAGTGCTGCTGTGAAAGGGTCTGTAGGGAACTGTGAAAGCTTTAGAGACACTAAAAACCAGGAAGAATTAGAAGCCTTTCAATTACCCCCAGCAATTTCTAACACATGTCATGTAAAGACTGCACTGAACAATGAGAGACAGACAGTAATTTAGAGGCCAGATGTTTCTATGAATGAGCTTCATCACGTCACAGCAGTTGAAAATGTTGAAGATAAAAAAGAAAGAAGAGAAGGGAGGAGTACCTGGGAGAGGCAGAGGGGAGGGAGGATGTTAAAGGAGATATTTATATTGTCACAAGTTGTACTAATATTGGAATAGAAATCAGAAGAGTCTGACCCTAAATGAGAGGTTCATCAAGTGGGAAAGGAAGAACAGTAATTCATGCACGAAAAATTGTTAGCATTGTTGCAAATAAGTTGAGGAAATCATGTTAATCTATAGAACATTGCTGCTTAATTTTCAAGGCACAGCTTACCTATCAGTGTAATAATTTACCTAGCTCTGTAGCATCACAGAGTTATACAATTATTCAAGTGGGAAAGGAACTCACAATGCAGCCTTCTACTCAAAAAAGGGTCTACACCAAGTTCATACCAGGTTACTGAGGGATTTGCCTGTGCAGGTCTGACTTTTTTTTCCCTCCCTTCCATAGCCTGGCTCCAGCTTCTCAGTAACTTCCATGTAAGTGTTGCAAGGCTGCTGTCAAGTTCCCCCAAGGCCATCTCTGCTCCAGGCTGCACAAGCCCAGCTCCCTCATCCTCTCCTCTCAGGGGAAGTGCTCCAGCCCCTGGAACACTGAACTCACTCCAGTTTATCCTGTAGTTTCTCCTGGACAGAGTATACCAGAAGCTGTCTAAACAAGTGTTGAGTAGAGGAGAACAATCCCTTCTCTATTAGCACAGCCCAGGGTGCTGTTGGTTGTCATTGGTACCAGGTCTCACTGCTGGCTCAGGCTCACAAACTTCCTGAGGGTTTATTTTGTATCCTCCTCCTCCTCCTGTTCACTAATAAAGACATAAGACAGAGCAAGTCCCAGGATAGCAACCTCATATGCTTCACCTGCTTCAAGCATTCAGGTAAACCACTGACAACTACTGCATGGACTCAACGACTCAGCCAGTTTCTTACCCAGCCAATAGTCTCCCAGTCTAAACAGTGATATGTATTTTAGGGCTTGAGTTGCAGACATGAGAATTGATGTTTAATGCACCTGTCACAGTGTCTGACGAGCAGAGCAGTGCTCCTCTGGTTGAGAATGGTTTGTGGTAAGTGCAAAGACACAACTGGGCATTGTAGGTTTTGAGGTAAGTGTGAGTAAACTAAGCCTCTTCACTCATCCTAATGATTTAATGGGAGATTTGATTGCCTGCAGACGGCCAGAAATTGGTCCAAACACTAGCACCGTAATCTTTTTAAGTAACTATCAGAAAGTGTCAATCACTGCAGTCCCTACATGGGGCTTCTTAGTCATAAAATGATAAATGGCCAAATATATCTGTTCTTTTATAACTAGTTGCAGTATTTTTCATGTCAACATTGAAATGCAAATCAATGCAAATGTTATTGCAACTTCTGTTATATTTAAAAACTAAGTGAATATACCACGGGTGGCCTTGTATGTCATGGGAGCCACTCTAACTGAGCAGGATGTTAGGGGGGAATATTTCGGCACGCAATCAAGATGCTCTGTAGCTGAGCTCTGCCCAAAAATACAACTGCATCTGTCAAGTGGAGCTGAGGGAAAGTCCCTGAAGGCAGCACAGGCATTTTCCTCCTTCAAACCTTTCCCATTACAGCTGAAATTTCACTACATCACTTTAAATGAATGAAGGGGGAAAAAAGGTCCCTGGTCTTACATACTTATCTGTAGAGTTGATGGAAGCAGAAACATCCTAAAGACAGAATAGTTTATCTCAGATTTACCTTTGCTGATGTTACTATAGGTACACCACCGATTGTAGGCTGACTAGGAGTTTGGTACCTGTAATATTTGGCATTCCTCCTTTATTATAATTTAGATGTGCTTGTCTAAGTTGAAAAGCATGAAATATAACAAAATTTTCTCTCAAAATCGATCTTTGAAAATACAAAGTGAGGAAAACTTGCTAGCTTTTGCCCTTTCTCATGTATATAAAGTAAATATTGACCAAAACTGAGTCACCCGGTATACAAGTCACTAAGACAGTCCAAGGATGTAAAGTGCTTCAGAAAGTAGAGCATCTCAGACCCTTGTCAAGTCATAGGAATCTATAGGATAAATTTGAGTTAGAGTATTTAGAGTTTTCCCAAAGAATTTTTAGGATCACAGCTTAGATATGTGGTGTTTTCTAAAAACTGTAAACATGTGTTTGAAAGAAAATTATTCCAGTATGGCTCCATCCTAAGGACTTTGCCGTGCAGGGAGTGTTATGGTGTGTTTTGGTGAAAAACTTGTGAAAATATAAACTCGGTCTGTAGAAAAAATATGCTTTAAAAATTAAACTTTAAATTGTGTTACCAAATTAAGAGACATAAATATGCATTGCCTCAGATATTTTTTATTCTAAATATATAAGAGTCTGAACACTGTATTTGCACTTCATTTGAAAACCTTTGCAGTGTTGGCTGATTCATTCTTTCTCAGCTCTTCAAAGTTGCAGAAGTAATTGTTGAGGACTTGTACCTACTCCTTCTAATCCTTTAAAATAAAAATGATGTATGAATTGGTGAATCTTGGTCCTTGAGAAGATGGGATTTTCATATTTAGTGTTGAATTTTGCTTTTATCCAACCTCATTAGTTACAGTTTCAGAAAGACTAGCATTGTGTTTCATATTATAAATTATGAATCTAGAAGCCCTATTAAACCAAGTACTAATGTTTTAAATATAACTCACATAAAAATACACATCATATAAATACATATTAAGAAGAAAAAACCCACAATAAGATATAAATAACAGTGGAATTAATGCATGGAAATTCAAATTAGGAAAATTCAACAGAATTTTACATCAAAATTCTAATCTAGTGTTATTCTGGACAGATATATTTAGTCTAACTGTATATCATCCAGTTTAATTACCACACTCATACTTCTGTTATGGCTAAAAATATAGAGAAAAGATCCATGTTATACTGTGAAGTAGATAAGGTATCTCATCAGAGGTAGGAACTATTTGAATTAACTAGCCTTTATCTGTGCTATTAATTTTTGTCTTAATGATCTGCTAAAAATATTACATAATTCTTTTATGGTAATGACACTAATTTGTATTCAAGTATCCTTCTATAGTATAAGTTATTCTTTGCTTTTTCCAGCAGTTGTAGGAAAGCATACAAGTTAAAACGTTGTGACTTTATCTGAACATATGGGAGAAATGACATAGCTGCATTTCTCTGGACTATATTTGGTGTGCTGGAAATTACATTATACTTGATGTATTAGTTGCATTAAATGGGTGGTCATTAGAAGGTCAGAACCCAAATGCAGTATCTTGGCACTGAGGACAGTGCAGCTAAGTTGACCTACCTTAGCTGTGGATCTGACCTGAGGTTCAGAAGACCTCCATTTATTCAAGATTATGAGTGGAACTCAAATTCACTTTTAAAAGACAATATCATTTAGAAGAGGAATAGCTGAGTAGAAGAAGGGAAGGGAGTAAGAAATTTAAACAACGAGGCAGATGTGTACAAGCATTTGCAACTTAATAAGGGAGGTATCTACTCAATGGGATTTTAAAAACATCAAGAACCAAAAATTCAGTGTTCAAAACTATCAAGTGCCTATCCATATCTTGAGCTGTTTCCTTATTTAAATTTTGTCATTGAGATAAACCTTATTTAATTGAACCAGTTGCTTACATTAGCATATAGAACCATTAGAAGGGTATTGAAATACTTAAGCTACTTTAAACGTTAGGGAAAACAAATAAAGTAAAGCTAAAGCAGATGACACCATGAAGGGTGAGAGTGTTGAACTGTTTGGGGGCAGAAAGTATATACAGAGGTATCTGGACAGGCTGAATCGATGGGCTGAGGCCAATGGTATGAGGTTCAATAAGGCCAAGTGCCGGGTCCTGCACTTGAGTCACAACAACCCCATGCAGTGTTACAGGCTTGGGGAGAAGTGGCTGGAGAGCTGCCCAACAGAAAAGGACCTGGGGGTATTGATCAGGATGAATATGAGTCAGCACTGTGCCCAGGTGGCCAACAAGGCCAACAGCATTCTGGGCTGTATCAGGAATAGTGTGGTGAGTAGGACTAGGGATGTAACTGTCCCCTTGTGCTCAGCACTGGTGAGGCCCCACCTTGAATACTGTGTTCAGTTTTGGGGCCCACTCTACAAGAGAGACATTGAGGTGCTGAAGCATGTCCAGAGAAGGGCAACAAAGCTGGTGAAGGGTCTAGAGAACAAATGTTATAAGGAGTGGCTGGGAAAAGTGGGGCTGTTTAGTCTGGAGAAAAGAAGACTGAGGGGAGACCATATCACTCTCTAGAACTGCCTCAAAGGAGGTTGAAGAGAGGTTGGGGTCAGTCTCTCTTCCCAAATAACAGGCAATGGTACAAGAAGAAACAGCCTCAAGTTGCACCAGGTGAGGTTTAGATTGGATATTAGGAACAATTTCTTCACTGGAAAAGTTGTCAAGTATTGGAGCAAGCTACCCAGGGAAGTGGTTGTATCACCATCCCTAGAGGTGTTTAAAGGATGTGAAGATGTGGTTCTTAGGCACGTGGTTTAGTGGTGGACTTGGTAGTGCTAGATTAATGACTGGAGTTGGTGGTCTTAAAGGTCTTTTCCAACCTAAATAATTCTATGATTATAAAGCAGATATATTCACTGGTAAAATAACAGTACCATATCAGTGACACAACTGGAAAAAAAGTTTTATTTTAAATTGATGGGAGTTTTCTTTCCTTTTCAGTGGTCACTCAAAGGAATACTTTTTTGTGATTTTTTTTTTCCCAAGCGTGTTATTATTCTTGTCATGTACTAGTTATTGTATGTAGATCTAAGATAATTAACAGAAACCTGATTGCAAATTCAGAAAAGACAAATCAATTATTTCTTAGAAATAGCTTATGACTGGTTCATGTTTACCATGACATTTTTTTAATTCACAGAAGCACCTCATCAATGATAAATAGTTTTATCAAACAACTTTAAGGAGTTATCAGAACTGACAATTTTTGCTACCAGATTTGCATGTTAATGAACTTTCTGATGATGTAGCCCACTGCTATTCCAGTGCCTTACTGGAAGTGGCATATTTTATTTTTGCTGATCAGCTCTGTCCTGTAAAGCACTGCAGGGAAGGAGAGTGGTGCGGGAGACAGCAGCTAGGCTCAGAAAAAAAAAAAAAAAGCTGAAGGCAGAAAACACAGCTGACCCCTCAGCTTTTTAATTAAGGACTTGATAAAAGCACCTGGCAAATGCTTCCAGAGTTTGTCCCTCTTCTTAGCACCCAGCCCACCTGTCCCCTTGGTAGGGTGCTGCAGAGACAGCTGGCTGTCCAGGCACCAAAGACAAGACCTAACGCTGCCCTCTTCAGTGAAAGTGCTCACAGGTTGACCACAGCTCACTACTCCAATCTCTTCTTCCAATCCTGCATCTTTTGCTAACCAGACTCCCTTGTGTTGCTGAGCCATGGGACTGATCTTCACAGTAATCTCACTGCTCATCAGCCATACTACAAAACTCCTGCTTAGTCCACCTGTTTTTAGGCCATCAAATCACTGCTTTTAATCTCTTCTCTCCATTAATAAAAGACTACAGCCAGAGGAGGCATATGCATGAGGAACTTTCTCAAAGCAGCACACGGAATTACAGTTAGTCTTTGGTTCTGGTTCCTTGTGTCTGCAAAGGCAAAACAGGTCAGAGACATACATACTCTCTTGCAACTGCCCCTCTTCTTCTCCCAGCATCACCCAGAAAATTAAAGGTAGGATTTTTCCCTGAGCAAATAATTTAAAAGCTGTCACTGATATTTCATAGAAAAAATAGGGAAAAAATACCTGGGCAATAATAAACTGACGATAAATTACTCAAATGGTATTTTACCAGAGTATTCATTCTAACATGAAGTGTTTATACAACCGGTGTTTTCTGCACATCTCTTTCGTCATCTCCCCTTTTGGCTTAAGAAACAATTTGTGCTGCACATCAAGACTACTAATGCATCCATGGCTAGAAGGGATGGACTAGAGTATACAATAATGTGGAAGAGCTTTTAAAAGGAGCTTCAGGCTAGTCTAGGAGTCCCAAGAGATAGATGCTGCTTGCAAAAAAGTGATTAGCTGATATTGCACTATAAGCACGACAGTGCAGGAAAAGCTTTTTTTTTTTTTTCCTAGATGCCTAAGGAGAAGACGACCTGAAGTAAGAGTGGCCTTCCTTTCTAAAGCCAAAAGGATCAGTAGAAGGTGTACAAAAACATTACTTAGAGAAGTTCTTGGCCTGATAACTTCAGGAATCTTGCTACACTAGAGATAATTTGCATTTGAAACTGAGCATGAAATGAAAAGTCAGAATGGGTTTTGTGGTGAGGTTGAAGACTCTGCACACTTCTTGCTGGCCAGACTAGTGAGTTCCTTGCCCCATGCACTCTGCAGAGACCTTAAGCACTGGTCTTTCATCAGGCAGACACCCGCCAAACACAAGGTCTGGAAAGTGGAGCTGCAGGCTCCATTTGACAGCAGGCCACCCAAAGCTTCAGTGTGGAATGGGGAGCTGAAGCTTCCTTCACTGCTAATACTGGTTAGCCTGTAAGAAAAAACAAAAGTGATTTTTTTACACAGTGACACGGGAAAAGGATGTCTGGATTCAGGCATATATATTTGGATGAGAGCGGAACTTTCTGTATTTCTCTCAGTCCTAGTATACTAATGGCGTAAACACATTGTACTCTGCATCCAAGGAGCACACAAGACTTGCAGAAAACTCACGTTATCATCTGCTTATATCAGTATGATCTGATGCTGAATAAAATCCAGAATAAAAATTCAAAGACTACTCTTTAGCTATTCCTTGTTCAGTTACTTTGATTTTACTTCTGCAGCATTGAGCAATACCACCTTCTTTTGCCAAGGCAAATTAATTTATTTATTTGGTCAATTTTCATTGCTGCCTTTAGCCTACAACTATTGTGTTTAGTGGCCTTGATCCTACAGTGGTCTAGGTTGACGCAGCTCCACTGATTTTCAAGAAGTTTTTCATGCCCAGGTAATAAATATTTGTGTACAAGGCAGAAATGTCGGGCTTGCTTAGCCCTCTTAGCAGAAATGCTAAGCAGTGGATTGGCGCAGAAATCTCACTCAGCTCATTCTGCATTTGTGCAAGGTGATGTATCACCTCTGGGAGCCAGAAGAGCTTGCTGCTGGGGGAAAGCATCTTCCACAGGGAGACTGGGTGACCTTGTGGCAGCTGGAGAACTGGTGTTGGGCTTCATGAAAGGGCTCGTGGCCCAAGCCACTTGCAGGAATCATTCAAACTGCTGTTACTGGTGATGCAGGGAGCCTCTCTCACGTTTTACAGATAAAGAGGTGGCTTCTGCTGCCATCAGGTTTGGGAGCAGCAGTCAGATAACAAACAGCTTTCTGGGTTGGTGCTTACCCAACCATTTGAGCTACTACTCACACAAAAGAGCGGAGGAGGAAGGTGGAGGTTGGGGTCTTTTTTCCTACAGTGCATAAGCTTCAGTGTTTGCCAGCTGAAAAGAGACAAGCAAAGTGTTTTAAATCCAAAACAAGTAACACAAACAATATGCAATGAAAGCACGAACTCCCCAAATGCCTGTGAGATGAGGGGGCTGGTGCTGCAGGTGGATGGGCTCAGACAGGACAGCACTCTGCCCTCCTCCACACCCACCACTCTCTTGTGGTCCCTCCTGTCCCTCAGGTTGGCTCTAGCTTGCAGTATGCAGCTATCTTGGCAAGACACTCATCTCTCCTCTGCAAACACCATTTATCTTTCAGCTTGAAGTAGGGCATCATACCTGGATGTCATTTGAGGCTTCTCTGGAATAAGAATTGCATTGAACTTGATTTTTACCTGTGCTCTGTATCTGCCCTGTGTAGAGAAAATTAATTCCCATTGATTCCCAATAAAGGAAGAAGTCAGTATAACACAAAAAGCACCAATATGTTCTCTCAGAAAAAAAAAAAAAAAAGTGAGACTGGAATCTTCTCACCTTGCTGGTCCCATGCAGAGCAACCAAATTAACAGAAAAAAAAAAGTGGGGGGAGAAAGAGATTTATCCTTCCCAGCAAATACATTGCAGAGACCTTTCTAAACCTTGCTATGGCCTGGCATATGTAAAAATGCACAATCATATAGTATCACAGAAAACAATTCAATGTATTTTTCATTAATCCTATGCTCCCATATAAACCACACACAAACTGCAATTTATTTACATGATGCCTCACAACAGTTTGTGGATTAATTCTGTGCACAGAGTAACTAGTATGTCAGTCATAGCAAAACAGTTTCAAATCAGCAGTCAAGGTGCAATGTATATTTTATGCTACAGCGCCATCTACAGTAAGGACTGAATTATCTTGTGGTAAACTGCATTTTATCAAAAGTTAAATCTCACAGTATGCTTGAATTTACATTTTTCTGTGGATTTGTTATGTTATTCCCAATTTGCAATACTGAAACTACTTTTTGTCTGATTGATGGATGATAACCTTTGCTTTCTTGTGTGTTATTGTTCTAAGTTTGCTTCACATGTTTACATTTTATAAGCTAACTTTTGTACTAGTCAATTTTATAATACTCTAGTCTGTGGCAACGCTTTCTAATTACATAAAATGTAGGAAGTATTTAGATTATTTCAGATGTTACAAATAAAATGGAGATCTGCAACTTAAATCCTAAGTTACATCACATGTTATGTTTCAAGCCCAGGTTGTCCCTTTTCCTACATCCTGCCAACAGAGAGATATTTGCTGCCAGACAAATTAGCTGCCCCACTGTGCCTGGATCCTGGTCCACTGGTCATCCACATAGATGCTAGATGTTCTCACTCAAGGAACTGATTGGCTTCATAAGAGCACAATCCCCAGGTGCTTTTCTTTGTTCATTGTTCTGAGCAGGAGAACAGAAAAAATAATGCTTTTCTTCCAAACCATCCAAGTTTCTGGAAATACCTTGTGTCAAGAGGGCACTGTCATACAAAATATCTTTCAGTCTGGTTGACCATAGTTAACACCCCATCCCTCAGTTCCTTGTAATTATACAACATCACTGTATACCTCATTGTACAAACTTAAATTTAAAATTTCTGCTAATTGTGCAGAAATTTCTGCTGGAAGTGTTTGCAGTTTAACGGAAGATTTTTAATTCCCTTTTGTTTATAATATTTTCCTTTATATTTCTTTTTCTATAAATCTTACCTAAATTTCCCTAAATATTGGAATTTTCGTAGAATCATAGAATATAATTCTCTAGGTTGGAAAGGACTTTTCAGATCATCAAGTCCAACCATCAACCTAACACCGACAAAAATCATCACTAAACCATATCATTAAGCACTACGTCTACCTGTCTTAAATACCTCCAGGGATGGGGATACCACCACTTCCCTGGGCAGCCTGTTTCAAAGCTTGATAACCCTTTAAGTGTAAAAGTTTTTCTTAATATCCAGTATAAACCTCCACTGATGCAGCCTGAAGCCATTTCCTCTTGTCCTATCACCTGTTTCAGGGGAGAAGAGGCTGACCCCCACCTCTCTACTCCCTCCTTTCAGGTAGTTGCAGAGAGCTATAAGGTCTCCCCTCAGCCTCCTTTTCTCCAGGCTAAAAAACCCCAGTTCCCTCAGATGCTCTTCATAAGACTTTTTTCTCCAGACCCCTCACCAGCTTCTTTGCCCTTCTCTGGCCATGCTCCAACACCTCAATGTCTTTCCTGTAGTGAGGGGCCCAAAATTGAACACAGTACTCTGTTACTGACTTATACCAATTTGCTGTGTGGGATCCGGCGAATCTACTTTTGCCTCCCAACTGCTCCAAACTTTAAAATTGTATCAGGTGACGAAAATAAACTTGTGATAAACCTGCAATTCTTTATTTCTTACTGCATAGGTGTTAGAAAAGCTAACACTTGCCAAAATTGGACCAGACACTGGAGTGCCATGAGATAAAGTCCTTATTTTTTTCTGTACTATTATTAGCCCTATAATTCTGCAAAGAAAAAAAATTGTTGCAAGTGAAAAATTGTGTAGGACAAGGAGGGACAGGAAGTATGGGAAGTCCCAGGATAGGAGTTTATAAACTTCTCCCTAGTGTCCCCCAGTAAAATATCTGCACCGATTTCTTCTGAATAGTTTCGGCAAATAATTTTTCTTCTGACAATTTAGCATAGTCTTAGGTGATTCACCTTATGCATTTTCCTATTACAACACAGGAGTCTGATGAAAGAAACAGGTAGAATTAGAAACAGAATTTTGTTTCATTTAAGAGAGGATTTCTATGTGTGGAAAGATTCTGTTGTAAATTAGAACAATGGTTCCTTGCAAGCAGACTTCACAGTTAATAACTTTACCTCCTGAGTGTCAGAAAAGCATTGGCAGAGCTAACAAGAAGCTGTAAGAGCTGTACTGGTGGCATAATGCAGATTCATAAGTGGAGTAATTCCTGAAGGAATGTGTAATGTAACACGCATCTGAAATGATAAAGCAGCTGCTCCAGAGTTTGCTCCTTTTTTTGCAATAACCTTAGCAGAAAGCTCAAGGGTTCATGAATTGAGAAGCCAGGTAACACATCCTGTAAACTGGGCAGGACAAGAGACACAGCTAAAATATCCCAAATTGTCTATAATTTACAATTTAAAGTGACTGGACGTGGAATTTATTTAACTTTTTCTGTTTCTTAACAAATGCTGAATCAGTTTCAATACTTTGCTCGATCATAAATTGTTCCCAAGAGTGTTATTTCATTTTTATATCTCTTCTAGATCTAAAAAAATGCTGCCCTTTTGTACACTAAGAGTGAGAGAAGTTTATTATACACACTTAAAAAACATAAGGTTTCAGACAATTAAAGATCTTTATACTGTCCAGTATGATTTCCCATGTCTGACAAACCGTTTTTGTACACTTACCTTGCAGCAGATCCTATGATTTATTATAAAACCTGTAATTTATGCTTAAGCATAGTTTGAGCAAAGTTTTCAGATATTTTCTTAGCTGAATATCAAATAAGAAAAGAGTGAGGACCCTCTGCATGACTGGATTAAGCCACTTGTCTGTCTTTATACGGGGATGATACTTCATTTACTATTTCTATGCTCTAGGATTGCTATCATATTGTTGCATTAGGTGCCTCTGGTTTTTCCTCTGTCTCTAAACGGGAGATGACAAGTCACTTTAACTTTAATTCCATTTAATACCTTATTTGTAACATGATTGTGTCTCCCTGTCTGGGAATTAGTCATTTCCCTATAAATTACTATTTGTCGAAGAAGGAACTTGGAGGGGTGTGAAGTGTTTTGTGCCCACAGCTGATGAACATCATGATGCTACTGCTGTTACTATATGGTCTGATGCAATGTGTACATTTCCCTATAAATTACTATTTGTGCTAAAACCAGAGCTTTCTCACCTGTTACTGTTAGGAAGAAACACCAGGAAGCACCAGGCTGACACTAGGCTAATCTCAATTTATTAAATGGTCCAAGCAAGGGATGAGCTGTGTCAGAAAAAGCTTTTCCCAGACACAAAAACATGCATGAAATCCCCATGCCAGTGAGCCATCACAGCCCATGCTGGGGTAAGATGACACTTGCCCCAGCTGGCTCAGCATTTGGCTTTAGACAGCAGCGTAGCTCCAAAACAGCAGTCCCACCTCGTGTCCTTTGCTTCCGTGATGACTTCAAAGTCCACGAACATGCTTCTCCCAATCTCTGTTACGCAGCAGGGAGGTGGGTGATAGCTAGATGGTGGCACAAGCTGTTAGTCAGATTGATCCACGATGAAGTCAAGGTATGCCCTTTCAGTAGTGTCAGGTACAGTTATTTATACCTGTAGAATTGAATTGAATTGGACAAAACCTAATTGAACAAAAACTAAATCATCATTGTCTTTCAAGATAGTTATGATTAATACCTGTGTCATCCAAGTAATAATAACCCATCTTTATTATAAAGTATTACTGCGGTATATTTGAAGATATATCACAGTATTTCTGCCATAATATTTTCTCTCATTAATCTGAATTTTCACAAAAACACCTCAGTGTCACATTCTTGAGGAACTGCACTTGCAATGTACCTACTGGATAATGATTAAACATTAATACTTATCTTTTAAGGATCTATAAGACAATTTTTTTAGTGTAGACTTAAAATTGTAGTGTTAAACTTTTCATCCAAATTCTATGCAATGTTACATCAACAGACTTCTAGTAGTCTAAACAGATTTCATCAAACCCTTCATAAATCAAACCTGTTGTTGCCTGCAGGAGGCGTG
>VXBJ01000397.1:0-21733 GCA_013400055.1 Nycticryphes semicollaris
TATTTATTGCTATCATTACAAATTACATTATTTTTGATAAATTTTAGTCTAAGTGCGCTTAAAATACAAGAAGTTATAATAGAGAAGCAAAGCCATATATAATCTTCAAGGCTGCTCAAATTACTACGTCCTCTAGGCAGAATAACCTATATTCAGTTTGGCCCTGTAAAACTAATTGTGAATCCTAATGATGAATTAAAAAACAATAAATTGAGTTTTAATAATCCATAAACTACTTATATGGAGGAGAAGACGAGAAATCCTTAACAAGTTCTCTGCTGAATCCAATTTTTTGTCTACACTACCCATATTTGGTTATAAAATGACAGTGCTTGTTAGCTACAGATACTTAAAATTCAAAGTGAAGTTTGCTATCTTTTTTTTTTTTGTCAAGTATGTTACTAGCTTTGGAAAATGCTGTCTTTAACTGTACAATATGGAGCGTATGAGGAAAATACACTTGTACGCTAGTAGTAATTTGTGCTTAAATTTGTGTGTGTGTGAGAGTGGTCCTCTTTGCAGGAAACTAAATGGACAGGATATATGGAATTCCAGAATTATAATGTTGTAAAAGGGTTTGGAATCTATGCATAAAATTGTTATTTTAGTTCACACTTACTTTTATTGTGGATGTTGGACAGCATGACTTGCACTTTGAGGAAGGTACAAATAAGTAGCTGTTTCTACTTTTAAGCACTTGTTCACAAATAATTTTGTAAAAAAATTGGGGAGGAATGTTTGTGGATTAACATTGAATGTGAATGCACATCATTACTCAAAGTGAAATGCTATCTGCTTCTGTGGAAACTGGGAGAGCTACTGTTCATGTAAATGGGAATTATTAAAGCATACTCTAGACTTAGCTCTTACTAGGCTTGTGACTTAATTCTCTTGAGGCTGCCTTTCTTAGGAAATAGTTGGACCTGATACCAGTTGGACTTCCATGTTCCTCCTAGTAACAGCATCCTAGAATAACTTGTTTATGCCCCTGCTAAAATGCGTATGTACACAAACAGAAGCCTTTCATCTTAGTTAAGGAGCACTTATATTCTGAATTTAAAGTAGATTAGGTGTCATTAGTTAGCACAGTTATAAAGACATCTATTTATTTGTTGGTTGTGGTATTTTTCTTAAATACTTGCTTCAAATTTGTAATACTATCTGTAGCTGCGTTGGAATTAGCAAGAGGGTAACCTCAGCATTATTTTATTTTGCATCCCCTTTGCTGTAGTTTTTACAAGAATGGGTATAGCTAATTAGATATGCCAAATAGCTGAGAATAGTGGAGGCTGCGAAGTGTCCAGTCATAATAAATTGTACCAAACATTCTGATAAAATACTTTTAAAGTGAGAGAGTTGTTCCCAGATCTTCCAGAGCGAAAGTGTTTTTTGAGCAGTTGAGCAATTGCTCATATCAGTTACAGCTGTACATAAGTTACCTGGTTTGGGTTGTTGGTTTTTTTTGGGGTGGGTTGGTGCGTTGATTTTCTTATTTTTTTTTTATTATGATAAAACAGAGAGACAAGGATGTTCATTCTCAAAGGAGGGGTGTTACAAAAAGCTTAGAGCATAAGGATGAATGAAAACTTGGTAAATGTTAAACTGTTTTTTGGATGTTATTTCATTAACAGAACTACTGATTAAGTCTTTATCTTCACCACACATTGATATAACCTCAGTCAGGCTTTAGCTGTTAGTTGAACTTCTTAAATGCCCCTAACTATACTTCATGAAAACGTAAGCAGCTTTGTTTAAATTAAATACTAAATTTTAAATACCAAATGAAGTTAGTCATTCGATAACTTGGTTGGATCTCTCCAGAGGCAAGAGGCAATCTTGTAATGATATAATGGCTAGTTGTAATTGTTGAAATGAACTTGAATAACTAAAAAGTTATTGATCAAGTGTATGTAGACCAATTTGAATGCTATTTAATTAGTATAACATCTAACCTGGCTTTAAAGTACTGTGTATTAAAAAGAAGTATCTTAAATGAATGTATACCACACATCATGGCAGACACTTTGCTGTGGCTGTGAGAAAAGGGCCTCCCTTTCGTGTTGCCCTGGCCTGGCAGAGTGGGAGCGTAGAGGGCTTGGAACAAGTCCAGAGGTTGGATGATTTAGTGAACTAAATGCTCAATTTTTAAACGTAGTCAGCCTTAAAGTTGAGATCTAAAAGGAACAAATGCATATTTGAATGGTAGATCCGCAAAGGGGAGGAGAGCAAAACCCACTGGCAGGAAGATGCAGAACCATGGAGCGGCATATCTCCTGCTTAGTTGTGTAACAGGCTTTTGGCTTGGAGGTTGCAGGGGTGTACCAAAAGCTTGCAAAAGTTCAGCTTGGATATGGGCTTCTGTTTATTTTTACTAACAAGCAGTGGCCTAAAGATTCTCTGAATCAAGAAGCAATGTTAGTTTTGGAATCTGTTACTAAGTGTTGCATGTTACAGTGTGAGACCCCTTAAATTTGGGTTCTAGATTTTGATTTTTCTTTAATCAGGTTATATAAAGGCAGCCACTAATTTAATTTTATCATGCTTATATTAGTTTACATTTTCTAACACAAGTTCATGTAGTGTTGTCACACTAAAAAAAAAAAGGTAAAATTAACACCCCTTTCCCCCCCCCTCAACTGTGTTGTGTGTCCTGGAATTATGAATTTGCAATTTGCCTTTTTTCATGTTGAGAGATGTGAAAAACTAGGACATCCTTAGTACTTGTCCTTGATCTTCTGCTTAGGGTGCTAGCAGTGGATGTAATAGTTTGTGTTAATTGCACAGTGGCTTAGTGCAACCTGTCTGGCAATAGCACTGCTGTAGCCAGCATGCAAATAATGCTGCTGAGTGGATAAGTTCTCTTTAATGGGAGTGACTTAATCCCCTCTCCCAGTTTGCTCTAGGGCTTGGATTTGTAGCAAAAATGCTAGTTTCTTAGAGCTTATATATTTGGAACAAGCACTGCTCTTGCTAAAACCTCAAATCCAAAAAGTAAATGTGTTCTGTAATGAAATTATAAAAGCATTTGATAACTCTAATCTTTTAAACTTTACAAATTGTTTTTGTTACTAGTAAGATGATTTTATCTTTATATACAATAATGAAATGATTGTCCGAAATGTGAAGATTCAAAACACAGAAATGATTTTTGAAACACACGAGAAATTGTAGTCAAGTCCAAAAGGAAATTTACTTTCTAATTATTTCTTCTTGTTCAAGAATCTGTATCTTGGCTTGGCTAAAATATGCATTTTACTAAGAAGCTTATGTATACTTAACATAAATAAAAGCAAACTGTCCATATCTAAGAACTTTAGTAAACTGAATATAAATAAGTACGAGTTTAAATTACTTTCCCAAAGATTCAATTCTAAGACAAACTGCATAAAAAATGAAAGTTATGTAAGAAACCCACCTAGATGTTTTGTGTTGCAGGTGAAGTTAATCCTCAGTGATTTCTTATGTAATAGTGGAAGTACCAAAAACCAGTAACTGGTGCAGTAGCTGCTGTGTGATTTGACTGCCAAGAAGTCTAAGAGTTTGTTTTCAGTACAAACTACTCCATTGTGGTGCTTGGAATACACCTGGGTTTAGGGCAATACAGCAAAAAAAGTCCCAGAGGATAAATGCAGGTAGGAATGGTACAGGCTTTGGCTAAGGGACTAGTACAGCTGAGAGAAGCAGCAATATTTTCAAGTTGAAAGGGAAAAAATAAATGTGGATGAGAACAGAAAGAAGTACAAATAAGCCATCTCCTGACTTGATGTTAAAGTATAAGGGGCAAATGCTTTAAAGAGGATTGTGTTTGAATTGTTTCAGAGTTGATCTGTTCCCCAAGTGCCTTTGGGATTTAACACAAACAGTAAGATCTATTGTTCAGTACTGATACAGAGTTTCTGTTCTTTTGAGGCGCTTGAAAGTTGGGGCAAAAACCAGGACACGCTTAGCAGGTACTGCAGTATGCTTTCCTCTTAAAACAGTGAATAATTTTTAAACAAATTGAAGGTTAGGTACTGCACAGGGAATACCAATTTATGATGTTCTCCAGAAAATGGCATAGTTAAACAGTTAGAAGTTTCAGTTGAGATTCAGAATTCTTACTGAAAATAGGTAAGTCAGATAAAGATCAGAGAAAAAATGTGCAGATTTTGAATGCCTTACCTTTATTTTTCATTGGCAGACTCTAATGTTCACAGTACTGCCCTAGTGCTCGGTAAAGATGTAAAACATCTTTGTAAGTGCTTGAATCTAATGGTTCTGAAAAAAAGAACAAGTGTGGAGGATTTTTTGGTTTTATTTTACTTCTAGGGGGAGGCAAATGTAATGTGAGATTGTGAAAGTGACATTAATAGTTGTCCTGGTTCAGGGTGGAGCAGAGCCAACTCCTGTTCAGTGAGAGGGGCTCTTGCTTACACGTGTTGCTGTGGCAACCAGGGTCAGCTGACTTGGTTGTTTACCCCATGGAGGGGTTGTACCTGTGGGGAGGGAGGGTGGTGGACAGGTCAGGTGACCCAAGCTGACCAATAGGGTGTTCCCTCCCATGCCACGCTCAGTATAAAAGCTGAGGGATGCAAGGGATCAGGTTGACTCCTCTTCAGTGAGGAGGATGCTCTCTGTCAGTTTGTCTGACTTTGATCTTCATCGGAGTGTTCCAGAATCCAGTTCGCATTATCACTGAGACCAGTCTTAACTTTCGCAGTGCCTGACAGTGACGTCGTCCTGGGAACTTGATATGGTTTTGTATGTATTTGTATACATTGCGTCTATTTCATTATTTCCTTCCTTTTTATTTTATTACTAGTATTTCATTAAAATAGTTTAGTTTTTTCTAAACTCATAAGTCTCTTTATCTCTCTTCTTCCTCTTCTTAGAGCAATTGTCATTGTCCAGCCTGGCCCTAACCATGACAACAGTTGTGTAGCAAATGGTGTTATTTGTTTAGTTATTTTCCGTGTAGTCTAGTGGTAAGCTTAAAGAAGATATTTTTATTTAGCTTAGGCTTAATTACTTGAATTTGTTTAAGTTCCCTCCAGCCCCCTTTAGCTTGTGCAGTTGCTCTCTGAATATAGTATTAGTAGCTGCCATAGAGCAGCAAACTTACAGCCACTAAATGATTAACAGTGTTTTGAAAACTGTCTTGAAATAGAAGAGGCATTTCTTTAAGGTTAACTGTTACAACTGCACAGTTCATTTGCTTTTGGGGTTTTGGTTTTTTTGGGGGAGGAGGAGCGGACAGGGATGCACAGGAATTTCATTTCAGGTAGACTCTTTTCAATGCCTAATGTTACAGGATCAAATCAGCTGGGGGGGGACACACACGACTGAACTGAGAGGCAAGGTATCTGTGAAGTAGTGGAGGAAGCTGTTTAGTAGTAGGGAGTTGTATTGTTCAGAAAACAGACTATGAAGAAGTAGTGAGCTTTGAAACTTGTCTCACTTAAATAGTTAAACGATCAAAAGCATATAAAAAACAGTTAATTTGATAAGCTTTGACAAGTGAATGAAGTGCAAGTGTCACATTTTGTGTTTGAGCCTTGACTTCACTTAAAAGAAGGAGCAAACCCGAGAACGAAGTAGATACACTAGGGTGCTTAGGAATATTTGGATCACTAACATAAAAGAAAACTATTTATATATGATGTTAAGCAGCAGAAATTAAAAGAAGCACATATGTATATGTTGGGGTGTGTTTTGTTTTCTTTAATCTGAGAAATGTGACAGCTAATGAGTTGTGAGTTTTGAGAAGTTGGGAGGTGCTTCCAGACGTAATTCTGAAGTTATGTTTATAACTTTAGTTTCCTCAGAGCAGTAAACAAGCATGACCAGAAGGGATTGGATGAGGATAGTCTTGGGGGACAGGATTTGCTTTAGGTATGAAATGATGTGAAAGAATAGAATGAAGGAGGGTGACACTCAAGTAGGGATGTTGCCTTATAATAAGTTTGGTATCCACCAGGACAAGAATTGACAATACACTGGAGAAACCCCTTTCAAAAAGAAGGCTTAGTATGCGCCTTTTTCAGTTACCCAAAGGAACCACCATGCATATTAGATGGTGGGTCTTCCTTCTAAGTTGATTGCTGTGAGCAGGTGGAAAATAGAAGTGCTAAAACTGAACAAGTACACAGGTTGTAACCTTGTAGAAAAAGAACTTGGAGACTTACTGAATACTGTCCTTGGAGGATTGTACTGTAATATGCTAAGTCAGTGTTTGCCCAAATGGGACTATTTAAACCAGTAAGGCAAATGCTTTTTTGTTTTCCGATTGATAGTGAAGTGAAAGTGGTTGGAATGGCTAGTGTGCAGAGAGGGACCTCACATAGATATAATAGGCCTGAAGAAATTTATAAATATTTTTTTGAGGTGCTGCCCCAAGTACATCTTTCAGTCATGGAAACAGAAGCTCCAGGAACTCTTTTAATATCCATCTGGCAATACGAAGTAACAGCTTAAATGCTGATTAACACAAATTTCTTAGATTTTAAAAATGATTCTGAAAATATTTTTTTCTTTATAAAAATTCATACAAAAACCCTCTTTCTCAATGGTAGGAGACAAAAGTATTGGAAAGAGATTTTTGGTGTGAACATGAAGCTGTACTATTAATAGAGTCTGGATAGAATGTAGTTTGCTTTTAAAATGGATTACTTTAGGGATTGCCTCAACTAGCTGAAGTAGATTGGAAATAGCCTTTTTTTTCAGTTTTAACTAGCTGTTACAATAGATGCTGGCAAAATGTCACCATTTCTAAACACAGGAACAAGAAGAGCAGTTCATAATCAAAAGTGGTTCACACAAATTAGGTTTGTAAAAGATAAGAGAGTAAACTAATGTGTGCAAAGAGGTAAGCAGCAACCAGAGATGCTCTGGAAAAGCTAGGAAAGAGTTTTTTTTGAGTCTGGGAGATGGTTCAAAGCAGGATCGCTGCTTAACTGCATCAAAGAATTGCTCTGTGAAAACAGAGTGGAATAAAAATAATTAGATAATACTCGTATGGTTCTACCTACATGTAAGAACATAAAAATTGGTATTGATAGAAGGGAACTGGTAGATTCAGCTATCCTTGCAATGAAAATTGTCATAAATTCTTGCTGGTTGAAAGTGTCAAGTAGAAGGGGAAAAATAGGTGAACAACTTTACTTTCACAACTAGAATAACTAGAGCTGTATTTTTATGACCAAATTTGGAGTTTTGCGTCATTCTGTAGTATATATTTTTCTGTCCCACCGCAGGAAAACACTATTTAAACGGTAGGACTGTAGAACACCTGATTATAGTGGGGGTTTTGTTTTGTGGTTTGGTTTGGGGTTGAGTTTTTTTTGTGCCTTTTTGTGCCTTTTTTTTTTTTTTTCTTTAGTTAGTGTGGATTTGCAAACATGAATCAGGGTCAGTGTGGTTAGTGTGTTATAATAACGTGAAACTGAAAACATGAAGCTGGTGATTACTGCTTAAGAATTTTAGTGTGTTAAATGTCAGTTTGAGCAGCTCCAGGTGACATTGAGGAAGAGGAATCACAGTTGTGTCTGAGAGCTTTGGGCAGTCTCTGAGCAAAGAGTAAGAAACACATCAGCACGATTTTGTTGCCATTAGGAATTAGTACATGAAATTTTTATAGGTAAAATGGGGGCATTTTGATGAGTACTTTATACTTTATTAAAAAAAAAAAAAAGAAAAGAAAAGAAAAAAGTCCTGACCTTTCTCAGATGGAACCATTTGGTCTTTGTGAAGCTGGAATGTGTAATGCCTGTCACTGACTTGCCAAACATTGGCACGTTTTGGGCAGCTGTTGGAAGGGAAAGGAAATATGAAGTATGTAGCAGTCTTTGGTAGTTCATAGCCAGAGAAGAATAAGTATATATTAAAAAAATGAAGTGGCATTATTGCTGTTCATTAATAATTTCTCTGAATTGCTCAGTCGTGGCCTCTGATCATGCTATTAACTATAAAATGAAAGTGCTGGGTATGTCAGAGTTGCCAGACTCCTCTACTTCAGCTGAGACAATCATCTGGTGGTTTTTAGGCTACAGAAAGCAGGTGATAAGATGCTTCAAAGAGAATAGTTACTAGAACTTATAGGGATGTTTTGATAGCTTACTTCTCCTCGGTAACTCCGTGGCTCAGATAGATTTTTGAAGCCATACATCCCCACTGATGCACAGTTTCCAAGGTATCCAAGATCCTCTTGTCCATCAAATGTCACTTGGGGGAAGAACAACTCTATTGCCAGATGTTCCCATGTTTTTGTCTTGTGATATTACCAGCATGGGATTGATGCTTGGTGGTGGTTTTTTTCCACTTCAGAGTCTAGTAATTTCTAAGAAACGTAGAAGTTACTCAGTGGTTCAGAAACTGTAGGTCGGATGTTGTTGAACCAGCAAGGACACTGGGAGGGAAAAAAATGGGAGAGGAATAGGATTAAATTTTGAAAGAGAAATTTAAATGTACATGTGAATGCATTTCTTGCAACTGGTAGGTAGAAGGTACATAAGTTTTATGTCCAATCTCCCTAGCACCCAATTTGCCTCGATTTGTAATTTGTAGCTTAAACATGCAGTTTTGTGACAAATTGAGCCTGAAAGTATTGTTGAGCTTGTGTCAGTTCAAATCAGCTATCCTGCTTTGATAGGATTTAAAAATTAATTTTGAGATTGCATTAAAGCAGAGCAATACTTTGCATGTGTACATATGTGTGGGTTGATAAAATACTTGTGGAAGTGCTTCATGTCAACAGTACTATTCAGAGATACTCTTCGTAGGCAGGCATGGCTAATGCTGTGCAGAAGGGAGGTATTTTGGCCAAGCATGGAACAGTGGAGAGATGGCTCCAGGTTCTCAAGGGTTTAAGAAAAAATGGAGCCTTGCAGGCTTTTAAGTGTTTCTGATAATTTGATTAAAATTTTAACTTACTTGAATTAATGATGAGTTCTTAGTGGTTAATGAGCTCTTCCATGTCTCTTTGGTTAAATATAAAATAAGGGAGGGAAATTTAAGCTTAGATAATTGTGTGTTTGGCACATGGGGAATGAAAGTTTAGACCCGATGAGAAGATGTTAGAACAATTTCCTAAACAATTCATCTCAAAAAGCAAAGGCTATAATTTAGCTTGGTGGGTACAACTTAATTTAAGCCATGAGCTTTTTTTTCCTCCTCTTACCCAAAAAACATGTAACACTTAATAAAGAAAGACTGCATGAGTTTGCTTCATGGAGGGAAAGTGAGTCTTGCTAAGGATGTTTTGCATATTGATTACAAAGAATGTTTAGTCCTTAAAATGTTAACTTATTCAAGTTGGACTCGGTGGTGGGTTTTGGAATTGTTACTAAGGGCTCCCATTGCAACAGAAGCTGCACAGACATCAGGCTTGTGAATTAAGGATATGAGTGATACACGTTGTCATTGGAGAAATTTATTTAATTTGACTGTGAGTACCTAGGTGTTAAGATGACCAATGGGATGGATGTAGGTAGTTTTTTAGATCTAGGAAAAAGTATGAGATTGTTGATCAAGAGCTTTATTATATTTATTTGTAGCCAAATAGTTAACAATTTGGTTTAAGAATATCTCCCTTGTCAAGAGACTGTCTTTTGCCCACCCCTCAATTCTGTTGATTTTTGTTGTGTCAACAGAAGCTTGAAGATTGTTGGCTGATAGCTGCTAGAGCTCTCTCTCTAGCAAACTTGCTTGTGAGCTTCCTTGGTGAAATAGTACAAGTTGCTGGTATTTGTGGTAAAGTTGCACTTGGAAGCAGTCAGTAGTACTATCAAGGCATTTATGAGTGCTTTCCAAGGGGATTTTTTGTGACTGGGAGGGTTATTATATTATGGATAGTTAAGTGTGTGCTAATTGCACTAATGCACAGGCAGGCTACTGGGAGTAGTGATGGTGCACCCAAGTTCTGTCTGATAGAAAATGCACTGGAGCTGAAGATGCTGAGTAATGGAATTGTAGCTAGTGGTTTCCACAGGAAGACAGAAGGAATATGTGGGTAGTGTAATGAAATACATGCTTGTCTCAAAGCACCAGCAGTTGCTTTATTGCCTTAGATAGTTGAATGGTTGTAGAATCAAATGACATTAGGTAGCCAATTTTGATTGATATTCAGTATGTGTTATGCTTGATTCTTTCACCTGTATCTTCCTCTGGTAGTGTCCAGTCTTGAGACAAAAGTACGTGCCACATTGACACTCTGGAAAGGCTTGACCAGGGATGGAGTAACCTCTCTAAAATAGCATTTGGGTCGGAGTAGTATAATGCTTCCACAACACAGTGGACATTTTGCATCTAGCAGAATTTTATTTTCTCTTTTTTTGAAAATTTTTCATTAACCACAGACTTAGGAGGTGTTGTGGCTTTTTGAAACTGGTTAAGATCCAACAAAGTTGAGACTGTACTAATTGGTATATTTTGTTTCCCTGTGGGTAAAGTGCTTAATGTAACAGCATAGGGTTGACACCAAAGTTTTGCCTTGAGCGGAATCTGTTGTGATTGGTAAACCTTAAGCAGATAGACATTTCATAACTTAAGGCTGGTATTTCTGGATCTAAGCTGACCCTTGAAATAACGAGCACCATCTGCTTGATGGTGCATGTGTTTTATCCATTCTGGACCTGAACTTAATCATGTTGGTTCAGAACTGGTTCTCTTATCTATGACATGGTTCACCTGCAATCCCCATTAACTCATATACAGTGATATGAATTACTATTAATTTGAAACTGCTAGTTGGTACAAAAATGGTTAGTGTGAGAGTAACTGGGGAAGCTGTCTTTGTCTTTACACTTGTTTGCTGTTATCAAAGCCTGTGCAGGTCTCCTAGAGGGTACTGAAGAGAGCTCTGACCAAGTTACAAGCTCTGAAGCATTCTGTAGGTAGAAAATTCCACGTACTTTGGGAGGCAAAAAGCTAGAAGATACTCAATGGTTTAGTTTGTGGAAAGAAATCTAAATTCTGAGTCTTGTATCTTAAAACTGTTATGATTTGGAATGTGACAATTCAGTGCAAATCAAAAGTTACTCAAAAAACCCTCACTAAATTTTACTAACGAAGTAGTGTTGAAGCATATGGCTTGTCGTGGAAGTGTCATATTGAACCTTGGGTTGCACACTAGATGAAGGCAAGTAGGGATACATCAGGTCTGAATTACTGGCATACAGCATGTTAGAACTGCATGAAATGCTTTCCTAAATCCAAAGAGAAGGCAGTATTCAGCAGCAACAAGTCGTCTGAATTTTATTAGGCAATGGAGATGTAACTTAGGCATTGGGGAGAAGTGAAATCTATGCATTTCTTAGCTATGAAATAAAAAGTATTTCCATCTGAGATCCTTATGTTAGTGATAAGCATAGTCCAGAAAGAGCTGTTAGTGTTCTGGCTGCACATAGTATCTCCTGTCTCTTAATCCATTGTATAGTTAAACCTGGAAATCAACTGAGCACTTTAATAGCCAGAAGTGCAGTATTGGAGTAAAAAATACTTAATTGTTAGTGGTTTAGAAATTGTAGTGTTATGCTTGTGTGTGGGGAATTGTTTGCGGTGCCCCAGTGACGATTAGGGAATCCACGTTTCTGATCTTGTGGTTGACACTGTAACAGGACAGAAAAACTGCTAGCAAATGGGTAAATGTCTTAAGTTTTTAGCACTGATGCTTGGAAAAGAAACATCTTGGATCCTTGAAGGAGGAGGGTAAAGCATCTCTTGGTTTTAAAGACGTGCAGAAAACGAGTGTGTAGCCTTCCTCATGTAGATAATTTGTCTACTTAAAGATGCTTTAGGTTGACCAGCCTTTATCTTTTGAGTGGAATTAAAGATTTGTTGGTGTAATAAATAGAAAGATTTTTTACTTTGGGCTTTGAGAAGCCATCCCCTGTTAATTCACTTGGATTACCTGCATAAATAACAGAATTTACAGAGAACCGGAGCATAGAAGTTAGCCATGGATCAGTTCTTCACTGTTAGGTTAAGGTAACTTTTTGTCGTGCTTTTAGCTAGTCGGAGAATGGTGCTGCATGATTTGGTTAGTTTATTTGCTGAGTACCCTTAGGAAAGTCTGTTCTTCAAGGCAGACTTACTTGAATAAATCGCTGCAGCTCTTCAGTACTTTATTGTTCGTATTGTAGTAGGGAAAATATCAGGTTTTGGGCTGAAAGTGTTTGATGTAGGGGAGGTTCCCTCTTACGTGGTGCAGTTTGGATTTGTTTTAAGCTTTCTGTTCTTGGTTTTATAATTGAATTAGGATAGTGATTTTAACTGGGACAAATTAGACTGTTGTTGCATTGTACCACCTAGGATACTGAAGTTCTTAGAAAGTTTCTATTTAAATAGATACACTTGCAAGGACAAAATGAGAGTTGTTGAATTTCAGTGTAGGGTCATCTTGTTCCCTGTAGTATGATGAAACGAGCAGAAACAAGCACAAGGTAAGTTTTACATTTCTGTTTTTAAAAAAACCCCACAAACAACAACCCAGACCAAAAAACCCAAGCAAACAACCAAAAGAAAAGGAAAAAACCCAAACCACCAAATATTGTCACTCCAATTTCTGGTATTACATTATGTTCCTAGAATGCACAACTGAAATGGAAATTTATGAATAAAATTAACACTGGAACTATAATTTATTGTATTATGGGGGAAATCTGGATATGTTATGCAAAAGATAGTTTTAGAATCAGTTGATCCTAAAATTCTGACACTTCTTTTACATCAAGATTATTTTACTTTAAAGAAGGAAGTAGCGTGCTTTGTTAGTAGAATAAGCCTGGTATGTAACTCAAATTACTACTCTCAGGAGTGCTTTCTTCTGTTGCACTATAATGTCTCTTTTCCCCCAATAGGGAGGTCTTCTCGCAGACTTGATATAAAGTTGGTGTGAGGGATTTTGGATTTGATGTAAGAAGATACTCTGAAATGTTTCTACCCAGCCTTTCTGAAGTAAGAAAGTTTTCAGGCAGTGTATGAGATTACAAGTCTTGAGGTCAAGTATTAGCTTGCATGGTAACTTGGAAATACAAGAAAAATGAACAAATATAATAGTGCTTGGCAAACACTGAAACTCACTTGTTTCTGAACCTAAGACTGGCTAAAAATGTAGCAAAACCAAGCCAAAAGCAAACCCACCAAACCCAGCCACCACTTCACAATTTAACTCGTTTTGCTGTCTGCTGTGAAGACTTGACTCAACATTTGCCATCTGCTCTTACCCCAAAATCTTCAGTTTCAATTTACCTCCTTCATGCTTGACCTCTTCTGCCCCTCTCCTCCTGTACTTCCTCTTCCCTGCCCCATGCCTCCAGTGTTCCCATAGCATATTCTTCCCTTGCCCAGATGGGCACCTATGGCCTTTATCGGGAGTCATACCCACAGCCTTTGCCTTGGATGCTGCTGATTGTTTTGCTGGTGATGAGCACCTGGCACCTGGAGGGGGCTGCACTGGTTGTAGAGGTTAACCACCATCCAGTACTGCATTCTTCTCTTCCCATCACCTACTCCTGACTCATTTTCCATGCTTGAGAGGGACAGCTTCTGCTTGTGGCTCCTCTCAGCTTGACAAGCCTTTCAGCACTTGGTGACCTCATTGCAGCACAGGGGATACGTGCACAGGCAGTCCAGGGGAACTGCATAGGGCATGGCCTTATGTACAGGCTTGATTTAATTCTGTAAAGAAATAAACAAAATATGTGGCCCCAGATTTTATGCTTTTTCTGCTCTCCCTATAGGTCTCAAAGAAGTTTTATTTAAACTTCATTGTTTTAAGTTTTTTACAAGTTGTTGAATAATTACACTCAAATCTTCCCTATAGTTCTTGGGTTTAATTGTGCAGCCCTGAAGATGTACGCTGCTCAGCTCTAGGGGCTGCATGTATATACTGTTTCTGGGATCATTTTGGTCATCTACCCTTAGTGCATTTTTTTCATGCTTCCGGGATTAAAAAGAATCTTTACAATTTTTCTTTGCTACATGAGGAATAAAAGGGTTAAATACAAATTGTTAAGATTTCTACTAAGTAGTAATTATTGCATCTTTGTACCAGTAATGTTTAGTTCCAGAAAATAAATGACAAATATTCTAAGTTGAATGCATGGAGTCATTTGCCAAGGAGAGCCGCAAGTGCACTTTAAGTGTTGTTTTTAGCTTGTTTTTAATGTTAAGTATTTATCCTAGCTGAAGTCACCTGCAGGGAGAACCATTTCTAAATCCTCCTTTTGTGACACTGGCAAGAAAGCTGTTGGCAGGATTTGGTTAGTATAGGAGACGAGTCGTGCCTCAACTAAACCAGCTCTCATAATTTAGGGCGGCAAGAAGTCTTAAAGCTGATTTGGCTCTCAGCAGAATGAGCCTGCGGAGAAAGAGGATAAAAAGGATCTTCACCTTAGGCTGTAATTCAGTTTGCAATTCGGAAACAGTGCCAGATTGAACTTCTGGCTGCTCATGCTGGTTCCTACACATACTGGATTTGAACAAAACTGAGCCAGTGTAAGACCTTCCTCCCCCCCTAGTCTTTTCAGCAGATTATTCTTCAGCTGGATCAGTTCCCTGCTGCTTTTCATCACGCAGCTGCACAAATCCTTCTGTTGGCACAACAGTGGGAGCAGTGCAGGGGCAGGAACGAGCAGCTGGGGACATGGGCTCTTTAGATCAGCTTAGGGATCCACCAGCCACAGTCTGCATCACCTCTCTGTTTAAGGAGAACAGTTTCTTGATGGTGCTTGTCTTTAAAGCTTGACTCCTAGCTCTACGGGACTTCATGAGTAGTGTAGGGTTTTAGGTTGCACGGGTTTCTAAAATATCCATGTGTTTCCACTGAATACCGTTTTATCTGGAAGAGGCTGGGCATCTGAGAATGCCATGGTGTGTCAGTGACTTTATTGTGCCTTCATAAATGGGTTGAGATGCCCTCTGTAAGCATTGCTGCAGCTCTTAAATGAAACTATCTGTGGCATGCAGAGGGTATTTCTAAATCAGGCTTGATCATTTGTTGCAAAATGTCCCCAAATGTTCTTAGTTCCTCTGTAGATAGAAGGGAGCATTGGTTTGAGTGCTTATGTAGCTGAAAGCTGAGTTGTTTAATTAGGTGAACAGCTTAACTTTGTCTGAGCATTGATGGAGAGTAGAGATTGTTTGGGAGTGGAGCACCATTGAGTGGAGCAGATAGTATCTAATTTCTTCCTGCTTTAAAAGTCTTTGTAAGCTATGCCTATTAGGGCCAGGTCCTTCTGGCTGAGTTCAGCGAAAGAAGCCATCCGTTACTCTATCAAATGATGCATTGAGATAAGTTTTCTTGATAATTGATAATGTCATAGATAACTGTAGCAGTGACAACTGGTGGTATTTTTTTTCAGCACCGTTGGTGTCCAAATGCTGTGTTGTCATTTTGTTTCTTAAGGCCTAAGCCAGCGGTAAAGGTCTTTACTCTTTTTTATTTTTTTGTTTTTCTATTAGCTTATTCTTGGTTTTTGCAGTAACTAATGAGTGGAGGTGCATTAAAGGTTGAAGCTAAAGTCAGAACAGGCTGGTTTGTCAGTGGGCTGGTTATGGAGAAAGTAACACGAGAGCACAACACTAAGATATGGAAAGTAACATTAGGGCTACTTGACAGCTTAGTGTCACCAGGTTGAGGGGAAGTAATGGGTAACATACAATTGTCAGAAATATGGTTAGCCAGGTACCCAGGGAAGTGACATCTTGCAAAAAAACCCCAACTGTTTCCAAAAAGTTGCTTCTGATCTGCAAAACATGAATGACTTGTTTCATGGCCTGTTGATGGCTGCATTGTTGCATCGCTCTAGCTGGTGCTTAGGAACTCTTTGAGAGCCAGTAGCTGAAACACTTTTACTTGCTTTGCTCTCAAAGGGCATTAACTTTCTGGAAATAGGCTTTAGAAAGAATGTTCCATGTAAATTTGAAGTGGACTCTTGAACGGTATCCCTGCAGTGATGCAATATGTATTTTAAGAGACTGACTCACTTTTGAAATACTGCCAACATTCTGCAAAAAGGAAGATCTGAGTAATATTATCAGTAAGAAAATGTCTACAGGGACAGCTAATAGCAGAGAATTTTTTTCCCTATAAGATGTATCTTTAAGTAGGGTGTTGTTTGAGTATGAAGATGATCAGATTTTTCTAGGTTATATTTTTAAAAACATTTCAAGGTTTCTTTAAAATTAATTTTGGAAATAAGCCGTCATTTAAAAAGTATGGAAAACATACTTGAGTTATCACATCTGTAAATATAGTCTAAGCAGACTGAAGAATTACAAATGAAAACTAATATGAAAGCTGTTCCAGCATGAGGAAAAAGCTGCAAGGGGAAGGTAAGCATTGGGATCTGAAGAGCAGATAAAGGTTGGATATTAGGAATAGGCTCTTTACTATGAAGGTGGTGGAACCCTGGAACAGGTTGCCCAGGGATGTGGTTGAGGCCCCTTCCCTGGAGATAATAAAGGTGAGGGTCAATGAGGCCCTGGGCAATCTGGTCTAGTTGGGGGTGTCCCTGCTGACTGCGGGGAGGTCAGACTAGATGACCCTAGAGGTCACTTCTGGCCTGGACTATTCTATGATCTAATGGCAACACAAAATGCATATAAGACTGGACTCCTTAGTGGTACTGGAAAGCTACTCAAGTTGGTACGTAACAAAAGGTAGGTCAATTAAACTAAATTCTGAATTTTAGCTCAAGTTCTGGTATTTCTGCGAGCCTGAAATGGAAATGAAGGACAATTATACTATTTTACCTTTTGTGTTCTTTATTAAAGCAGGAAGCAAACCCTCTATGTGTAATTGTAGATGTATAGACTGAATGTAGACCTTGTGCATTTACCTGAGCTTTAAGCTGAAGCAGTTTGTAGTTCTCACATCCCTTTTTGTCCTTTAGTACTATGGAGAAAAAGTACACAGTTTCAGCCCCTGAATGGTCATCGACAGTTCTTTTGACCGTGAAGCCTCATTTTCAATTCGGAGTGGGAAAGGGAGAAGATGTTGATGCTGTACTTAGTGACCCAGAACTGTACCCTAGTTGTTATTAATAAAAAGTAGGGCTGTGACAGCCTTATTCCCTCTGATCAGATATTTTCATGCCTTCCTTATTTCATTTTGTGCTAAAACAATCTTAAAATCACTCTAAATGAGTACATTTTCATAGGCAGCAGATCAAAGAAAAATAGATAATACCTATTTATAACAATCAGACTGGTCAGACAGAAGATGATGCCTGCTGATGGTTAGAACATATGGGTCAAGATAATGAAAACTAGGGAGTGAGCAGAGGCGAAAGGGTGTTTCTTCTTATTTTCCCTGCCTGTTGTTATACCTCCAGTTCGTGGCCTCTGTAAGTTCCTTGAAATAAGAATAGTCATCATGATTTGTTGAAATTTTGGCACTGAACTTCCAGTAGTATGGAAAACTGCAAAGATAATAGTTCATGTGTCAAGATTTCCTCCTTGTATACAGATGTGTAGGTAGGGAGGCAAATGGAAAAGCTGAACCAACATGTGGATTGTCGTGTTAAGCTTGTGCACCAGGATGCTGGTTTGGCTATTTTGCAAGTTCTTTATTTGTATCAGCCTCCTAAATAACATTATCCAAAAGCTTGTTGGTTTGGGTTTTTTTTTTGTTTTGTTCGTGTGGGTTGGTTTTTTTGTTTGGTTTTTTTGGGAGGGGGGGAAGTTTGTGTCAACATCAGGTTTTAGTCTGTTATTGTGAAGGGAGCTCTGATTCTGTTGAGAGTGACTCAGCTTTCTTCAATGTGTTAAATGATCTAGGAGCACTGTGAGAATTTGATGAAAGCCACTGGAGCAAACGTTGTGAATGCTTTAAATTGTCTGGCAATAGTAGAAATTTGTCTCTTCAGGCAGGCAGGCTGACAACAATAAGGGAGGCTTCCAAGAAAAACCAGATCTCAAATGTTTGGGTGCTGCTTTGATCACTTAAGTGCCAATGTATAGTTTGGTAGGGTAGGCCTTGTTCTACTTGCAGTGTTTCAGTGTAGCTTGAGGAGATTAAAGCTGAGTCTATCTAGATAACTTAATTGTGCAAGCCCTTGATTAGCCATTTTATAAGAGGAGCAATGAAAAGCAGCTCTTTTTTTTCTTTCTAATTTTATGAGAAAAAAGAAAAGTGAAAGAGGATGTGTCCAACAATAGTGACTGCTGCTACCTGGAGAACTTCTATGCATAATGTATAAATAAATGAATGTGTAAGCTAAAGCCAGAGAAGATGCTAACAGTTCAGAATATGCTGCAGTGTGAAAGACATTTAAAACCATATTAGGGGGCAAGGACTCAAGTCTCTGGGCTTCATTGTGTTCCTAGTGAGTTTTCATTTGCATTGTTAAAATTAAGCTTGCTGCTGGTCCTGACTGGTAGGCACGTGTATGACAAAGCTGATGTGGAGTCAAGCTCATGGCTGTCTTACAGCTACTTGAAAGGGCATTGTAGAGAGGTTGGTGATGGTCTCTTCTCAGAGGTAATTATTGATAGAACAAGAGGGAATGACTTCAAGCTGCAACAGGGTAGGTTTAGGCTGAACATTAGGAAAGAATTTTTCACAGAAAGAGTGGTCAGACACTGGAATAGGCTGCCCAAGGGAGGTGGTTGAGCCCTCATCCCTGAATGTGTTTAAGAGTCATTTAGATGTGGTGTTGGGGGATATGGTGTAGGGGAGGAATTTGTAGAGTAGGGCTGATGGTTGGACTTAATGATCCCAAGGGTCTCTTCCAACCTGAATGATTCTATTAATGCTGTCAAGTAAGTAAATGGCCAGTGCTGGAAAATGAGAAAGGGTCAGGGTCCCTTCCATGTGGTTTGTGGCCTGTCTTGTAGGCAGGCTTTTGAACAAGGAGGAGACAAATAGTAAGGTATACAGAATGTAGCTTTGTCCCTGGCAGAAATATATGTAAATAATTTTTATTTTATTTTTTAAAATTATTTTTATATTGGAGTTTTCTGGGCTAACTTACTGTTGTGTCGCTGGAATCTAAAGGCTCTGTTTAACGGCAAACAGTGTGAACTGTCTTTCTCTGTACACTGTGTATATATATATGCTATTACTAATAATCAGAGTTATTATTGGGACTTTAATAGAATTAATGCTTTTCATCAGTTCAGTGTAAGAACGAAGAACTTTGTCAACCATAGATAGAGGCAAGAGATGTAAAGATTGTAAGTTTATAAATGTTCTTTCCTCTTGTTTATAACCAGTAAATTCAGTCTTAATGATTTAGAGCTTACAGCCATGCTTTATTATGTTCTTTATAGCTTGTAACCAGCAGCTTTTTCATCTTTGCATATGTTAAAGAATTTTACATGAAATCCATTGGCTTAAAAGGAATTGTTGACTATTTAGTTTAGTTGGGAGTTAATATACATTGTCTAATGATTGCCTTTACGAAATATAGCAATGCCTAGAAAGGTATGCTGGCTATAGGCGGATAAAAATACAGGTTAACTATTGTAGCCATTTTACGAGTCTTGACTGACCTTTCTAAATGAAAATTCTTGCAGTTCTAGTATTGCATGATTTTTTAAAATTTTTTTCCCATAAGTGATAATTCGGAAGTTTTTCAGCTATGACACAATGGTAAGACGAGGAAAAAAATTCGGCAATAGAAACTATTGGAGGGTGGGGTGTGTGTCAAAATATATTTAGGTGAAGCAAAAAGTTAGGTGTTTGATTTCTCCTTGTGTCCTTTTTCTCATGTGAACTCTTTGAAACTGAGTTTGTTTTAATTCAGATACATCTTGGTATAAGAATTTGTCATGTTTAAATACCTTTGTGGATTGCTGTCGTGGTCTGACCCTCTCAACTGAGGGGTGAAAGCTGGGATCTGGAGTTAATCTTTCTGTTCCAGGAGTTAGAATGTTTTTTTCAGACCCCAATTTGCCTTAACCAGTCTGGATATGAACTAAACCAAAACAAATCTATTAATCAATAAGTGGGCTTTAAGAAAAAAAATCAGTCCAACTATTGTCAGTGATTTGAGAGAAATGTGAAATCTTTTTTTGACTGGATAACCTTTTCCATCAATGCAGGGGCATGAGTGAGATGCTCTAATGTGTCAGAAAAAAATGAAAGCATCTTTGAGCTCATGTCAGCACGATTGCATGGCTGTTAGCCTGTCTAAAAAGATTTGCTCTCTGCAGGTCTGCTTATAGTACATGCATCATTTCACAAATTGGTGCAGCTGGCACAACTGCCTAAGGCATAATGTAGGCCAGTAGCTGAGGTGGATGTACAGGCTAAGCTAACCTCTTGGCTCTTGATGTACTTGATACCGCTAGAATTGTATTTAAGTTATGTTACAGGTTGTACCGTGTGCTTAATTTGTGAGTGTGGAATGAATCTGCGTAGTTGTCAAGTCAACTGTGTTCTAGATGACTTAAAAAGTTCATAGTTCAGAGAAGTTTTATCTTCAAAAATGACAAACCAAAATCAGCAGGTCTTTACACTGTAAACATGCCATCTTCTTGAACATGGGCTCATGTTTGATAAGTTAGAGGATACGAAAGGCATTCTAGCTTAGAAGATTTTTAATTTAACCCAAGATTTGGTTAAACGTAATAGAAAATTTGCAGGTATGTTTACAGAGAATTTTTGTATGCTTGAAAAGCTTTCTTTGAAAAACTGGGAGGGAATTATATAGAGCTTTCAAAAGGCACACAGAATTGTTAAGTGTTTGTAATACATGCCCATCTGACATGTAGAGCTGACTATATTAGTTAGCATGTATGTTGTTGGCATTTCATGCTTTAAAATTAGTCTCTCAAAGTTCATTTTAAGTGTTCTGCCTGTTATGTGTTTCGAGACGTAAAAGAACTTTTGTATTAAACTTTCAGACGTAAGTTCATTTTCTCTAAGTAGTAGTTTGACACACAAATTCATGCTTAATTTAATCTCTGTTGCAAAGTTTAAATTTTGCCAAGAATTTTTTTTTTTTTGGATGGGAGTGGAGGAAGAGCAGAACTTGTTTTTCAACAGCACCCTATACCCTTGCCAGAAGTAGACACTTTTAAGACATTCCTGTTAGTTTATCTGCTTGTCTGTTTAAAACAAACAAACAAACCTTGATGATTTTTCTGAGACACATCCAGAAACAATTTCTTATTGCAATTTGATCTGAAATTTCCAATAAAAATAGTTAAAATGTTACATTACATTTTACATTACCCAACATAAAATGTTACATTANGATATGGTGTAGGGGAGGAATTTGTAGAGTAGGGCTGATGGTTGGACTTAATGATCCCAAGGGTCTCTTCCAACCTGAATGATTCTATTAATGCTGTCAAGTAAGTAAATGGCCAGTGCTGGAAAATGAGAAAGGGTCAGGGTCCCTTCCATGTGGTTTGTGGCCTGTCTTGTAGGCAGGCTTTTGAACAAGGAGGAGACAAATAGTAAGGTATACAGAATGTAGCTTTGTCCCTGGCAGAAATATATGTAAATAATTTTTATTTTATTTTTTAAAATTATTTTTATATTGGAGTTTTCTGGGCTAACTTACTGTTGTGTCGCTGGAATCTAAAGGCTCTGTTTAACGGCAAACAGTGTGAACTGTCTTTCTCTGTACACTGTGTATATATATATGCTATTACTAATAATCAGAGTTATTATTGGGACTTTAATAGAATTAATGCTTTTCATCAGTTCAGTGTAAGAACGAAGAACTTTGTCAACCATAGATAGAGGCAAGAGATGTAAAGATTGTAAGTTTATAAATGTTCTTTCCTCTTGTTTATAACC
>VXBJ01000397.1:22152-34860 GCA_013400055.1 Nycticryphes semicollaris
GAAAGCTGGGATCTGGAGTTAATCTTTCTGTTCCAGGAGTTAGAATGTTTTTTTCAGACCCCAATTTGCCTTAACCAGTCTGGATATGAACTAAACCAAAACAAATCTATTAATCAATAAGTGGGCTTTAAGAAAAAAAATCAGTCCAACTATTGTCAGTGATTTGAGAGAAATGTGAAATCTTTTTTTGACTGGATAACCTTTTCCATCAATGCAGGGGCATGAGTGAGATGCTCTAATGTGTCAGAAAAAAATGAAAGCATCTTTGAGCTCATGTCAGCACGATTGCATGGCTGTTAGCCTGTCTAAAAAGATTTGCTCTCTGCAGGTCTGCTTATAGTACATGCATCATTTCACAAATTGGTGCAGCTGGCACAACTGCCTAAGGCATAATGTAGGCCAGTAGCTGAGGTGGATGTACAGGCTAAGCTAACCTCTTGGCTCTTGATGTACTTGATACCGCTAGAATTGTATTTAAGTTATGTTACAGGTTGTACCGTGTGCTTAATTTGTGAGTGTGGAATGAATCTGCGTAGTTGTCAAGTCAACTGTGTTCTAGATGACTTAAAAAGTTCATAGTTCAGAGAAGTTTTATCTTCAAAAATGACAAACCAAAATCAGCAGGTCTTTACACTGTAAACATGCCATCTTCTTGAACATGGGCTCATGTTTGATAAGTTAGAGGATACGAAAGGCATTCTAGCTTAGAAGATTTTTAATTTAACCCAAGATTTGGTTAAACGTAATAGAAAATTTGCAGGTATGTTTACAGAGAATTTTTGTATGCTTGAAAAGCTTTCTTTGAAAAACTGGGAGGGAATTATATAGAGCTTTCAAAAGGCACACAGAATTGTTAAGTGTTTGTAATACATGCCCATCTGACATGTAGAGCTGACTATATTAGTTAGCATGTATGTTGTTGGCATTTCATGCTTTAAAATTAGTCTCTCAAAGTTCATTTTAAGTGTTCTGCCTGTTATGTGTTTCGAGACGTAAAAGAACTTTTGTATTAAACTTTCAGACGTAAGTTCATTTTCTCTAAGTAGTAGTTTGACACACAAATTCATGCTTAATTTAATCTCTGTTGCAAAGTTTAAATTTTGCCAAGAATTTTTTTTTTTTTGGATGGGAGTGGAGGAAGAGCAGAACTTGTTTTTCAACAGCACCCTATACCCTTGCCAGAAGTAGACACTTTTAAGACATTCCTGTTAGTTTATCTGCTTGTCTGTTTAAAACAAACAAACAAACCTTGATGATTTTTCTGAGACACATCCAGAAACAATTTCTTATTGCAATTTGATCTGAAATTTCCAATAAAAATAGTTAAAATGTTACATTACATTTTACATTACCCAACATAAAATGTTACATTACTTTAAAAAGACATTTATAAATGCAATTGCAGTGCTACAAAAAGCACTGCCGTTCTGCTTTGCCTTACTTGATTCTGCAGGATTACTGTACAGCATGGTCCAGTGACTGATATTAATTTCCCCAGTTAAATATATTTCATCTCAATGGGATAGAAATTAAGTGCCTTTGTCAGCCTCATTACAATATTTTGTGAATGTTAAATAATATCTGTATATGTGTAGGATCATATATGTATGTAATTAACTGAAGCTTAAGCTTCAAGATGCTAGAAACACTAAATGCAAGGGTCAGCATTTATAGCATTCTTGCAGTTAAAAAGCTCTAGAAAATGAGTTATCATCAACACATTTTTAAGTCAGGTCTGATATTGAAGTTTGGAAATATTTTAGCTGGACAGAATTCAAATTTCCAGTTACATAACTTCTGCAGACAAGAGATGCATTTTAGTTGCAGGTGAAATAGATTTTTTTTTTAATTAATTTTTTTACATAAATGAAATAAATGTATGTGATGGATTTGGTGGCCTGAATTCCTTTATGTTGATCATTGTGGTTTTAATGGAAAGGAAATGAGGTAAGTTGCAAGTGGATATGAAAGAAAGCTAGATGGTGGAGAAATTTCTGCTGAAATAGAAAGTTCCAAGTATCCAGAAGGTGGAGGTGCCTAACCTTAACGGACATTTGAGGGGTTCTTAAATTAAAAGAAAAAAATCAGTATATACTGCAGGCAGGATTGTTGTGCAGGGCTGACCTGGTCGTTTGCTGTCAGTTCTCATGGAATGCAACTGAACTAGGTGTTTATTCCCCCATCAGATGAAGGTATGGTGATTTGTTAGTTTACACTTCTGTGGACTTGAAATGAATAGTTTTGTCTAATCATGTAACTAGAATGCAGATACCAGTAGTTTGATCTGGCTCTATCTGTGAAACCACCAGTTTGCAGCGCAAAAGCCGCTGCAACAGAGCCATTGGAGTAAGTGAGGTGAGCTCTGCTCCTTTGCTTTGGGCTAGAGTCTACAGTTACTGCGTTGTAGGGATTGCCACATGATGGAAAAAGCTTCCTTTGAAAAACCTAACTGAGAAATGTTCCACTAACAGGATTTTCAAAAGGGTGGAAAAAGTTAAGTAATTAAAGGAAAGGTCATGTATGTTCAGAGCTATAATAGTATCACTTCATTGGCTTCCAAAAATTCAGATGAACTAAGTCATTTCTCGTGGGTACTTTGTTGAAGGGTTTTCCAACCTGTTACCATGTGTTCTCTGTGATAATCAAACTTGCCAGGTATGATATTTGCTCACCTATAATAAGGAAGGATTTCCCCGATCTGAGTTGGAGTATTTGGAAGACTGAAGGCTATTACCTGTACAACTTGGCAAGAGAAATATGAAGCTACTGGAATAAAGTGTAACTAAGCCTATCATAATCATACTAGCTTGAAGTGCTGTGTTAAGCAGGAGCATCAGTGGAACTATGCTTTCTGTGATACTTGCACTGATTAATGGCAGTGTAATTAGGAATGACAGTATCAGAGTTAAGCCGGGTTGGGCCACTACTCCTGTTTTACTTATAGGAGTAGTAGAAGTAAACCATGGTCAAAACCAAAGCAAAATGCTCAGTTTAGCACCTCACTTCAGTTGTCACCACTATGTCAAAAGCCCTCTCAGAAGCTGTTTAACTTTTCTCCCAGTCAGAGAAGATAGATGAATTTCTAGACAGATGATTTCTTGTGAGCTGTAGTTTGCAAGGGTAGCATTTTTGATCTAACCATCCATTACGTTTGTTGTATTTCTCAACCTCCCAAGTAGAACTCCTTAGTTGTCTAAAAATTCACTACAGTTCCCCAAACAGGCGATGACTGTATCTGTTGGATTTTTGGCTTGTTAAAGTGAAATATGCAGAAAGGACACAAAAAATATTTCATATAAACACACACATACACACCCTGCCCCAGCATTTGCAGGTTTTCTTGATCAGAATGTTTTAAATTACGGAAAGCTGCTGTTCTGTCTGTTAAACTTTGGCAGAAGATTTCTAAACAGAGGTGAATGCAAATGGCTAAATTGTTGGGTTTGCTTCAACAGGACTGAATAATCTTATGGTAATTTATGATGTTTTATTACAACCTTTTGTATGACAGGTTGACCACCTATGTTTTTGAAGTCGATGACTTTGTGCTTAGCTTAAGATTTAGTTGTTAAAAATGTTACTGTTACTGTTAAAAATGTTAAATTATTTAATGGTCAAATTTAGAGTATCTTTGTATATTTACAATGCTAGTGCTTCCTCCATCAGTTTTTCTTCAGAGATTAAATTACAGGCCTATGATATTGTTGGCATCTTTTTCTTATTTAAGAACTTGGTACAGTCATCTGGATTTGTAATGGAAGGTTAAAAGCGTGATGAATAGATAGGATTTTCTGAGATTGTTCAGTTGCAGATAATTCAGAATTTTGGATACTAATATGCAATCCTAATAGTGACTTTGTTAATATGTTAATTTAATTTTCTTTGCATAAAGGAGCTCGACGTTTGATTGCAGATAGTTCAGTCAGGTTACTCCAGCAGAATTAAAATCAAATTATTCCATCATACTGAAAATAGTACTAGTATTATCCCACTATTTCCTGTAATCGTTCCCTGTTTTAAGGGTAAACTGTATTTTGGGTGTTTTTCAGTGAGCAAATAAAAATATAAAAATGAGAAATACATTTAGGACATGTATTTCTAGGGGCTGAATGATAACTGTACAGTTGATCTGTAGACTGTGAGTTTTGGAACAGGATGTGATAATTAAATGGTAGTAAGGAATGTCTCTGCACAATGAGATCGTCATGTTGTACCTTCCCACCAGTTCCAATGATAAATTAGACTTTAAGAGCAATCAGTTCAAGGGGAAAGCTCTTGAGACAGTGAATTAGGTGAAGTCCAAGAAAGTTGATGATATCAGTTTATCTGCAGGAAAAATGCCAAGTAGTAACACGACGGAAAGCAGAAGTTCAGCCAAAGTTGAAATAATGGACTTTGAAGGCAACAGAAAGAGCTGCTGCTGCTGCTACATTAACAGTAGAAGAACAAAGTAGGAAAAAGGGTCCTTGCTACTGAGTGGGGTGAGTGATTTAGTTACCATTGATGCAGATGAGTGGTGAGTTACCACTGATGCAGATGAGGCTGAGGTACTCAATGCCTTCTTTTCCATCAAGAAGATCTACCAAGTCTTTTTACCTGTATACAGGATTTGAGGAGGAAAGGAACAATCAGTAGTGGAAGAAGCTCAAGTCAGGGAGCTCTTGAAGTCTTGACCAATGCAATATTCATGGTACCAGGTGGGATGCATCTGAGGATGCTAAGATATTTGCCTGATAATTAGAATAGCCATACTCTATCACCTTTGGAAAGTCATGAAGATTGGAGGAGTTTCTCAATGACTGGAGAATGGCAAATGCTATACCTGTCTTTAAGAAGGTAGCAAGAAGCAACATCCAGGGCAATACAGTCTGGTCGACTTCACTTTGGTCCATGGAAAAATCATGAACCAAGTCCACTTGGAACTCAGTTGTGGACATGTGAAGGTACTGATTGTTAGTTGAAAATAGCCATCATGGATTTACTACAGGTAAATAACATCTGATCGACCCAATCACCCTCTATGATGAAATGATGGTGTCTGTTTATTAGGCAGAGAGCAGTTGGTACAATCTACTTTGATTTCAGCAAGGCTTTTGGCATGGTTTCCCCACACCAATGAACTTTGTATTGAATTTGGGACACTGTGATCTAGATGGATGACTTGAGTGAAAAACTGCCTGAATCTTCAGGCTTACAGGGTTATGCTTAATGATTTGTTCTGTACCTGTTACAAGCGGAGTTCCTCTATTCTAAGCCCTGTGCTGTCTCACATCTTGGTCAGTGACTTGGAGGAGTGTCCTAGAGGACATTGCTAGTAGATTGAGATGATAAATTTTCACCCTGTCCTCAGGATATCTGGAGGATTGTATTGAGCCACCAACATTGTTGGGTTGGAGACATTGCCACGTGAGGAGAATCTTGAGGTGTCTGAGCATTTTCAGACTGGAGACAAGAAAACTTTAGGGGACCTAGTAGTAACTTTCTGGTGCCTGGAAAGAGGGAACTGGGAAGAAGTCAGGCTCTTTATGGGCACGGTGGGAGGAACAAAAAGGCAGTAGTTATGAACTGAAACATGGCAGGTTTTCACTGGAAAGGTAACTGAGCACTGGAAAAGGTTGACCAGAGAGATGATGGAATACAGCCCTTGGGGATTAAAGCCTCTAAGCAGCCTGCTCTGACCTTGGAGCTGGTTCTGCTTTGATCAGGAGATGATATTGTGGGCCTCCTAATGGTCTTTCCAATCTGAGCCGTTCTGTATTTGAAGCCAGCATCCAAGTTACACACAGTCAGGAGGAGTTCCTTGGTCCTTTAGGGTCCTAAAACGTTTCGGATGCCCTTGTAGTACTTACCTGAGAATTTTTGAATTACTTCTGGTCACTTAAATGGTGTAGAGAGAATCTGAATATCCACTAGCATCTTAAGGTATAGTTGGTTAAATATAGTTCTCAAGATAGCAGTAAGGACAGCATAAAGTATTGGCTGATGTTGAAATTTGTTTCTGGAATTGGGTGAGTTAAATGTATCACCCAGAAAACCAAGGCAGAATAGGGAACTCATTTCTATGTTGGCATCATAGACAGAGCCACAGGACTGCTCCTGGCGAAAGGAAGCAATCTTAAAAAAGAAATGCAGCATAATTTCTGCTGCAGGTAGAGAGGAAATCACGGGCTGTCTATTATGTCAGAGAATTCCTGTATAGCGGTGAAGAACTGTAGGTGAAGACATAAATCTAAGAGTCTTGTTATATTAAAAGCAAATGTCTTAAGACTACCCAGTTTAATTGCATAAAGATCCTTGTTACCCCGTATTCCTTCCTGTGCAATTGTAAGCTAAAAAAGTCTGATTTATAGATGTTAGTTCTTATGGGCAGAATACTACAGCTGCAGTTAACTGTTGTGACAAAGGGATATACTGAAAATGCCAAACTCAGGCAGCATCACAACTCTGCTCAAATTCAAGTGGCTTTATGCATTTAGGCCTCTGTAAAGTTAATTCTACAAACTGCACAAATGTTAAGTGTGAGAAATTTTGCTAAGGTGAGGTGTGAGATGGGTAGTGCTATGAGTTATAATTGATTTTCAGATATGTCAACACTGAACCAATACATTGTTTTTCAGTAAGAATATACTGAGAATCAAATAAGATTTAATATTAAAAAAGACTTGGAGAATGATAATTGCTTATGACTAGTGAAAAGTTTACCTTTTATCCCCAAATCCACAGCTCTCTAAAGTAGTCATGTAAACGAAAAAGAATTATTTAGAAATTTAATTAGGAAAAGTGGGGCTGTAACTCTGTGAATTTAATCCCGCAATGATACTTCAAGAAAAAATAGAAAATTAGCCTGGGGAAGAGATTGTATGAAAGGATACAGAAAATGAGGCAATTTTTACTCTACCTCATGTGCTTTTGCTTCCTGTAGGTATTGCAGGCTGTTAGAACACTGTGTGTTTTGTGCCTTGGCGGGGTGTCTGGATGTACTGAGAAGCGGTTGCCAGGCTGGTGGTGGTCTCAGAGGGTTGCAGGCAGGCCCAGCTGGGTTCCTTCCACCCCATCCCCATGGCGGGAGCACTGGTACTGTGCCAGGCAGTTGCTGGGGGAGAAGTCAACAGTTGCAAGCCTGGCCCAAATGTGCCTGCAAGTTGCGAATGAAAGAGTTCCCTATGTAGCCCGTGTTTAGCTTGGAGTTAGGTAATGCATATAGACTATCTTTCCCACCCTCACCCCCGGCCCCGAATTCCTTGGGGGATAATTGTTTCTTTGATAGGTTTGTCCACAAGATGTTGGCGAGGCCAGCACGTAGTGCTACGTAGATACTTACTGGCCTGTCACAGTGAGCTGCATTGATATTCAGCCCTAAACCCTGGCATGCTGTTAGAAGTTGAATTGCTTACATAGTTGGCATAGTCTTCCTGAAGTAATTGCTGATGTATGGAGCAGTGTTTCATGGTAAAACACTCTTTCAAGTGCCTGAGTCATGTTAAAGGCATGTTGTCTGGAAATGGCTAAAAGATTCTTTGCTGGTTTCCTTTGTACTCTCATTTCCTGAAGAAGAACAGGGAGGGTTTAGTAATTTTCTTTTTTTCTGTAGCAGATTGACATGGAATTGTGGTGGCCCTCAACTAGGAAGTCCATGTCTTAGCCCTGTCGGGAAAGGCATCAGTGCTGTGGATGGATGCATTTGCTATGACAGAGGTCAAACATTTTCCTATTCGTGCAGCTGTCAGTGATACACATAACAGGGAGCTGTTCTGTTACATGGTGAGCACAGGCAAAATAGTAGAAAAGGATCTTGTCTGTCTTGATTTTGCTTTAAAATCAAGATTTTTACTTAGTCATACCACTGTTTTATAAGCTAATTTGCTGTTAGCTTGTTTAACAAAATCATTCTGCTCTGTTTGGAAGTCCTGGAAACAAAAGGCAAGGTTCATAAGTATTGGCAAACTATGCAGAAATCTGGAAATTACCTCTCCTGCTCTTAGTTTTGATGTACTAGTCGCTAAACAAGTCTGTGGAAGACCAGCACTGACAGGGAAGCTGGAATCTGTGTCTGCCCAAATGCTTCTGCCATACAGAGCAGCAGTGAGTGATGTTCCAGGTTGCTTTGAGAAAGGAATGTCTTAATTCAGGGTCATTGTCTTAAATGTCTTTGAGTTCTTTAAGCACCAATAATTCAAAGCAAATAAACATATTCTTTTTCCTTGGTGTAAACTAGGTAACTAGGGTAATGCAGAGGTCAAATTTGAATTCAGCTTTTCCTGAAGCATTAAGACAACAGCCAGTGAATAAGGTTTAAGATGTAGACTGATAAGATGTGGCATTTTACCAGAGCTGTCGTGGAGCAGAGACATTTCATCAGTTTGCCTAGGAGTGCTCTGGCTACGGCCTGGATTTCTTGTGTTAGCACATGTGTGCCCTGTGTCACTAGCAGTCAGTCTGGGAAAATGGGGATTAAACTGAACTTTTTATGTTGTTTTTTAATGTCTTTGTCAGTCCAGGCCAGATGAGCCTATTTTTTAACTGAGTGCAGTAATTTCTCATACTCCTAGATGTCATTAAGAAGTTTAAATCCATAGATTGTAGTATTATTCAGGAATGTTGGCTTTTTGATTAGAGGTGATGAAATAATGGAGCATTAGATATCTTCAAGGTGAAATCAAGCAGAATATTTTGGTTTTCTACACTGTAGTTTACCTAATGTTTTATCATCTGGTGCTATAGGCAGGAGTTGTTAGTCACCATAAGTTTGTTCTTCATTAAATTGTTGATGTAGAACGTTATCTAAATCTTAGGTATGTGTTATGTTGAAGTGATAAATTTATCAGACAGTTAATAGTTGTTTAGGTTGTTTGTATCTGTAATGTAGTAACATTACATTAACAATGTAAATTAGACAAAATATTGGGGTGTTGATAGGGTTGGGGTTTTTTTAGCTTTGTTTGGAAAAGGATTTTTCTAGTATTTTAGAGATCAGCATAAAATATATCACTTCAGTCTTAATTTTCGAAGGCAGTGTGTACATTGACTTTCATTTAGATCATGGCAGTATCTTCAGGAAGATAAGCATTTCAGAAACTGGGATGTGGATGTTCAGGGATAATTGAAGGATTCTGTTTCATGTAAATATAAGCAAAGATGAAATGCTTAAGGAAATAATTCTAGATTTTATTATATACTTACGTGAGATCTTGCTAACAAATTCTAATGTATTGTAAGCTATTTATGTAACAAATGTTTATTACTGTGCCATGATGATTAGATAGTAGAACTCATAAAAACAAAGCATAGGATTAAGTTTACAGATGATTGAAACAACAAAAAAAGATCAGATCCTTGAAGCTGACAACTCTAAAGATGGCAATAACAGCTGAGAATTGCTAGTGGATGTCCAACTTCTACAATTGAACAAGTAGGCTTGTGTAAGATGAGCGGGCAGAGACAAGGTTGACCATTGAGTTTAAATGACATTGCATAGCATATTTCAGGTTTTGCCATTTGTGACATACTGTATGAAGGGTGGCTAAAATCCAGATGCTCAGGTGATGAGCTCTGTTACTCAGTTGTATTGGAATGTCATTGCCTAAAGAACAAACATTAGAAAGTTCAGATTATTAAACTGAAATTTTAAATAAGGATTTAGAAGTCTTGTTTATAACCATGTACTTGTCATAGGAAAATATATGAATAGCTTTCATTTGCAATAGTGGTCCTTCCTGTTGTTGAGCTTTGCAGCTACAGGATTTCTAGTGCAGGCCTCCAGACTTGTGTGTAGCTGGGGAGGAGACTGTTTTTAAACTGTCCTCTGATCTGGGAACAGTTGCATCTGGGTATTACACAGGATTAAACAGCAATCATTGTCAAAGCCTATTTGGTAGTAAATCCAGGCAAAGCAACTGGTAAGCAAACTGACGGTCAGGCAAGCTGTACAGGCAGAAGATATGTGTTGACAGAGATGACTTGGATTTTGAACATGTATTGTATCTTTTTTTTTTATCTGCCTGCTCAAACAAGACTAGTTGAAAAATGTTTTGACTTGAAAATAGGGCTTCTTGGAGAAGATAGAAACCTATAAACTATAACAAATTCACTGGGGGCTTGGACTCAACTATGAGTTTTTGAAATCAGGTTTCATTTTTTCCTGAGAAGAGAAAGGGTGAGGATTTAATTTGCTGCTGTTCCCAAGCATTGTGTGGCCATTCTGTTGGCCACAGACAGATTGAGCCTCTGGGGTATGAACAATGTGTTCTTATAAACGGGATACAAACCAAAAAAAACTGTGGTACTGATACTTCTGAATGGTAAGTCATTTGAATATTTCTTGAGCTTCATCTTGTAATGGCATGTTACTGTATAATATTCAAAATTAAATTAAATGCGTAGCTATAATATGGTAGAATCCTCTCTACTTGTGGGTTAGTTAATGACCTTATAAGATGGAGAAACAGAAAACGTAGCTGTGGTGGGTGAAGCTTGACAGGGTTTCTTGACAATGTGTCAAAGCAATTCTGTATTCTTTTACTCTCCAAATAGATGTGGGTAACACTTCATGTTTTAGCATGATGTAAGTGATAATGGCAGCTATGGTATTAGGTGTCAATCAAAATAGTGTGCTTGTAATATTAGTCATCTGCTGAAGGGAGCATAAATGCAGATAGTGAGCTCATTATGAAGAAGGAATGCCTGTGGTGTGTTTAGGGCCAACAGCACTTCCAAGTAAATGAAGACGATTCTGGAGATAAGGATGAACACAGATAAGTTAATGGTTGCCTGTGTCAACACAGCATTGCTCACCTGACAGCTATTCATTTGAAGGCATCTTTGAGCCAGTAGCAACACAGTTGTTTTCTTTCTCTAAAGCTGCTATTCTGGAGAGTGAAAATTTGGAGGGACGGCATTGTAGCTGACTAGTGTAATGCAGTAATTCTGGTTTTTGTAATTTGATCCGTAATTCCCAGTGGCTTTCCAACAAGTGCTCATCTGCTTTAGGTTAATTTTTTTTGTAATGCAGGTTTTCAATGATACTTCCCCTAAAATGCTTACTTGTCTCTTTTTGGAAACAAGAACCACTGAAGATCTTTCCCAATTGAAGACTCTAGTTGACATATGACATAGAGCTAACTTTGCTTGCACTTGCCACAGTATGTTAAAACTCAGACTCACAGCTGAGCTTCTTATGTGTGGTACCCCTAAACGGAAATATATGGGTGCAGCTGGTTTATTTAACTTAGCTCATCTGTTGTTTGGGCTGGAATTTCAGAACTGTATCAGCTCCATGTAGAGCCAGTACTTGCTAATATGCTTCTATTCTACTATATTTTGCAAGTGTGCAGAGATACCAGCCATGTATTGAATCAGTAGATCACACTTTCTGTTATTTTTTTCATTATACGTTTAGGCATAAAGGACTATTTTTCTGTAAGTGTTTCTCTTACTGTGTGATACATTGATTTCTGTTAATTATAACCAGTCACTTTGTTAGAAGCTCAGTGAGTTAAAGGCTCTTCTTTCAAGACTATTCCACAACTGAAATCATTGAACTGTTTATGTACTTTACAAGTTAGTTAATCTAACTTGACTTTTGGAAAAGAACTGGCAGAGTTTCACTCAGAGGTAGAATACTGATGTTTCCTTAATTTGTCTAGGTGATTGTTTAAACATTAAATTACATTTCTTTCATTTAAACATAGATCTGATTTAAGATAACTTCACTCATGGTTTACTTTTTCAGCCTTAGAAACTTGTTTTTCTAAATTCAGTTGTGTTTCTTAAAACTTCATGGTGTGTCTAAGGGATTTTCATGGCTGTCACTGTAAAAGTGTTTCATTTTGGGGAGGAGGGGGTTGGTGTTTTTGGTTGCTTGGTTGGTTTTAAAATAGCTCTCCAACCAGTTTATTCAGTGTTTTAAAGTACATGCCCTTATGCTCTTGATGGAGCAGTGTTAGTAAAAAGGATGGTTGTTGATGTCCCTGTGTCATTCTGCTGGATATGCACATACCCCTGTGGATGGTGTGCCTTATTGCTGACCAGTAACTGTCAGTCAGACTTCCCTTAAGAAAGGTAAATATGAGTATTTCAACTTACATTTTTTTTTTTTTAACAATAGTGAAAATGTGCAAAATCAGTTACAGGTGCTTGACTTAAGTCTGTATGCACTTGGCTTGAACAAAGGATTGTTTTCCCTTTTATTTAGCTCAGCTGTGTTTTTCTTGCCTTGCGTGTTGGGTTGTGTTTGTGAAGAGAGCCTTTTCCTGATAGGCTATTAAAGCTACCATGCTCTTTCTTTTTTAAGGTCATGGAGAATTCTATTTATATTGACTTTTTCCCATATATCATTCTCTCTCCTCCCTAAAAGTGAAACTTCCCTAAAATGTTGTTCTCCCAGATGACATGCCCATTTCAGTGGAGGAGATCTCTATCTGTTCAACTTTTTCATTTTTAACCAGTTTGTCAATGGACAGCTACGCTTGATAAACAGGATTTAATGCATGGGAACCTCTGTTCTGACTGCTGACATGGTGGTGGTTAATCAAACTAAGGATCCCCAGCCTGTTTTTGGTAATTATCATAAACCCTCAGATTAAGCTGGCACCACCACCAAAAGGGAATATTCACTGAATCATGCCCTTGATAGTGTGACTGCATGGAACTTGATGGAGCCTGTTCCTTGGCATTTGCTGTGTGCCAGTGCATGTGTGCACACATGTATAC
>VXBJ01000397.1:34883-111736 GCA_013400055.1 Nycticryphes semicollaris
AGTTATTTCAGGAGCTATGGATAACTGCTTGCATGGACATCTGTACCAGAAAATTAAAATGTCTTAGTTTTGCAGTGGATTTATGAATTAGCTCTTTGATTAAAGCTTAATCCTTAATAGTGGAATATCCCCTTTTTGGAAAACTGAGTAACTAACAAGTAGCTCTCCTCTAGATCTTTATGGTTAGTCCACTGGCTGCTGGTAGTTACTTCCAGTGTATCGTATTGCATTAATACGTTTGATAGAAGGAGTTATAGTGCCCAGTATAATTAAGCTTCTCATTCAGTTGTAATCAGTTGGTAGTGCTGATAGACTAATAAGTAACAACACTGGGCTGAGCTGGTAAAATCTATCTAGAGGCTTTGTAGCAATTCTTTCTTGCTGATGTTGTAATCTACTCAGGTTTTTTGGATGTTGCAAAGCAAATACTCAGCAAAGTTAAAGGGCTGTTGCTCAGAATCACCAGCTATTTCAAACCTTAGTTCAACAACAAAAAAAAAAGGAAGTCACAACAAACCTCACTGTCACATTTCATTGGAAATGTCTTCTTGAGAAAACAGCTTTTTAAATACCAGTATCTCTAATGTTGAATAGTATGCTCTAAGTTGGAAACATCAAAACTAGTCTACTACAGTCAGGGAACTCATATCCATAGATAGCCATTGAAGCAAGATTTTGAAGAATGATGGTCTAAAAAATCTGGACATAAGATCCCTGATATTCTGTGATTCTGTGATAAGAACACTCATTTGAAGAGTGATTTTAATGGCAGTCAATTACCCAGGGAGGACAAAAGCAGGCCTTCTGTAAGGTTGGGATTATCTCACATCTGCCAGCGACAGGATCCTTTGGTAGGCAACTTAAGCTTCTGATATTGGCCCTGTCTGATAAGTGTTCTGGACTCATTCAAGGTATTTTCTGATGCATCCAAATAAACATTAGCTTTTTAAATTTTGATTCTTAAATTAGCGTTCTTTATAAAATGATTAGTTAATAAAAAAGCTATTGAGAAGGCTGTGTTATGGTGTCTTGACTTATATCCTTATTCTCATCATGCATATCATTGTTTGTAGCATAAGTGACAGAATGAGTGCCGTTAATCCAAAATTTTGCTTATAAGAAGTCTCAAGAATATCACATTTGTTTTCCCCAGATGTTGAGATGGTAGTACATTTTTTAGATTGCTTTGAAATCAGGGCAGTTTTCTTGCTGCTAATAGTACTAACATTCTGACAGAAATATATGCTGCTAGCTTCCTAGCAGCTCTCTCTTTCAAGAGTTATAAGCCATGGAGTTTGTGTTTGGTGCTCAGTTACTGCGTTCAGAGCTAAGTTGGCATTGAAAATATACTGATTTGTGCTACCTGGGATAAATTTGTATACAATTGAGTAATATATGATAATGGTCTAAGTTTTGCTTCTGATGCTCATGACATCAACAGTATACTGAGTCAAAGCATTTGCTGGTGGAAGGGGTCTCCAGACATCTCAAGCTGACATACATACACTTCAAGTTGTGTTAAGTAACTTCTGGAGAGGACTGGTCATCTTGATAGCTTGTTGTGAAGAGTAAATGGATAGTAGATGAAGTGCTCCATCTAGTTTGATTTGTGGTAGTCAAGTAGTTCCAATGAACTGATCTATCATTAGCATGAGAAAGGCTGAGGCAGCGGTACTGGGGAGCAAGTGTAACAGGAAAGCTGCGTATAAAAAGGCCTTAGTAAGATTGTTCTTGTGTACCAAATGTACTAGGCAATCCTGGTCGTACGCACTTGTGCTTAGTTAGGGAGGCTGGTGTGATATATCAGCTATCAAATCCTTTGGGGAAGTCTTTTATGGAGAATTGCAGTCCAGGTTTTGCAGTCTTCTAACTGGATGCTCCTTAACACAGTGTTGAATTTATCACACTTTCCCTGGTGTTGAGTCTGGAACACATCCATTATCTGTCTATACACTTTCAAATACCCACGTGACTTGTGCTGGAAAAGGGCATGATACTACTTCATGCTCAACCTTTCAATAGCTGCCAGGTTAAAAAGACTCAGTAAGTCTCTGGCATGAATTAATTTCTCAGGGTTTCTTTGTTTTTCTCTTAAATAGTAGTCGATACGAGAGTTTGGCAATTTGAATGGGATGTCAGGGTTTCGGAGCTCAAAAGCAAAGAAGAATGCTGCCACATGACTTGTCCACAACAAAAGTGGCACTATACCAAAAACACTTTAGTAGAGAGAATGCTTCTCATTTAATAATGTGTAAAAATAAAAATATTTGCCAAACTAAATAATGTATCAACTGTTGCTGTGCTATACTACTGCCATAAACTTATGTTTAAACTTGATGAGATGGTATAAGAGTTGGGGAGGGGAAGAAATAATAAAATAAAGATGAATGCAGCTAAAGAGAAATTTGTTACTCTTCCACTCTACAGAAGTTAATATTTCTAATTAAGCTTGCTAGGTCATTTAGAAGTACACCTATGGACTGCTAATTGGTTCTAGAGTTTAAAATCTTTCAGGGACGACCTTGTGTATCTTTAATCATGTCAAGAACCTAGGACATGAAGGCAGAGGCATTGTTAAAATCTTAGCTAGTGCTTTTAAAATACATAGTAGACTTCTGAAGTAATGCATTCCTATACATGCCAAAGTACATTGCTGCTTTTTAATACTATTAAAATGTTAGCTCTTACTATTGTTTCAAAGAGCTTTTCCAGGAAATCATCTACATTTAGAATTTTGTGTAGAGTGAGTCAGTGTTGTAGAAGACCAACAAAGCCATTTTAATTGAGCTTAAATTAGGTTGGTTTTGTGAATTTAATTAAAATATTATAACTTACAGTGCTTGAATCATTGTTGTTATCCTGATTTAGAGATGATATCACATCACATGGTATCTATACCATAGATATAGCACTTGGTAAGTCTGAGCATGTCCTTTAAAGGCATGGATCAGAGGTGCTAGAACATGCCCATGTAACGAATGCCCTCTATTGAAATAAAATAATAGGGAAAGCGTTTGCTAGTAGTGGTATTTTACGGGTGTTGTTACAGAGGTGGATGGCTGTATCGTTTGGGCATATAACATCTTTGTATTGTCCATGATGAATAATAAAGGCTGATGGGTAAATACTTGCTGCCTGTGCTAACAGAAGAGTAACCATCTGCACTTTCTTACTTTAATGAGCGCAACCGTATCAGGGTCCATAAATTTGATGTTAAAACTTTGATCATGAAACAGTGGGAGCTCACAAGTATTTGTTAGACTTGATTTGTTGTGCTGGCAAGCAGTAGGAAGCGTTAAGTTGCAGTCAGGTTTAAGTAGCCTTTGTCTAGTTTGGTTTGTAAAATGAGCAAGGTTCTGTATGTGATTTTTTTTTTAATTTCAAGAGAACTCGGTTAGCACACTCGTGTGTATGAAGCAGTCCCCCTACTTTCAAGTAACTGTTGTTCCCAATGAGATTTGACATTATTTTAGAAGATATCAATTGTTTGAACACACACACACACGTGTTAAAGCTGTAGAAACAAAAAATTGAATATCCAAATGCCTTCAGAATATTATGTCCACAGGCTTCTATCCTAAACAGCATTAGGAGCTGCTTGCTTTGTCTTGTCTGTTTCAGTATTGCATATGCTACGTAGCTTCAAACTCATCTTTATTAAGGCTAATTTACTCGTGACTTGGGGATGGGTGAGCTGGTGAGAAATTCTTCCCTGGTTTTGAGTTCTGCCTTCGGGAGTGTGCATCTGACCAGGGGTGTGAAAGCGCACGTGCTGTGTTTATAGTAACGTGTATCCATTTACAGAAATGGTTGAAAGCGAAGGCAAGATGTTGATCTTGTTCTCGTTACAGTAATGCAGAAGGAGCTGAGTAAGTGAAGTTTGCGGAGAACACCCACCCTTTGATTTAGGTTAGATTTGGGTGCTTCGGTAGCTGTGTTAAATGAGGCTCTAATGAGATTCAGGCTGCTTGCCTTTGTCATCCGGAGGAAATAATCTGGTAGAACAAATTTGACAAATGGAGAATGAAACCTCCCTTTCTTAGTCATGACAACCTGCAAAATCCTTTCTGTTGGTTCTCGAGAGAAATGCGTTGGCAAAGGAAAACGTGGTCAGGGTCTTTTTGTTTCTAATGAAATTTGCCGGAGGGATGAGATGGGGGAGGATTTTTGGCAGGGCGGGGGAAGGGGGGTTTGCGTGCCTTCAGCTCCCTCCCGTTTCTGCCTCCCTAAGGTTGGAGGTGGGAGGGGGGGTGGATGGATGGATGCGGGGATGCAGCGTGGCGGCAGCGCTCCTGCCGGGCTGCGGGGCGGCTCAGCCCTGCGCAAAGCCGGTGACGTAATGTGTGCTGCCGGTGCGGCGGTCACGTGGGAGCCGCGCTGCCGTGGCCCTGCCTGCGCAGCGACCCCTCCGCGCCGCACCCCGGCCCTTCCGCAGAGCCCCGCTGCTTCCTCCCGGCCAGTGCCGCCTATTGTCTTCAACCCGCACGTTTAGCTAACGCGGTGTGCGCGTTGGGAAGGCAGGCGTACGCGCCTGCTCCGAGCAATTGGAGCGATAATTTCTAACGTAATCCTCGAGCAGACGAGACGGGTATCGGGCATCTTTTGGCGTTTGATGCTACTCTCCCTCTCCCTATTAAAGGCAGGCAGGGAGGGAGGGAGTGGGACAGGTTGCTGTTAGCAACCGCTCGCATGTTAAAAGTGAAATACTCGAGCTTTAATTCCTCCCTGGACTCCCGATCGCTATTATTTATTTATTTATTTATTTAAGAATTGGTTCCTTCTAAGTAGCAGTGTTTTCCATAAAATCAGTAAAACGATAAAAAAGGAGAGCAGGGAGAAGCTCTGATGTAAAACTTCATTCCCACCCCCTCCCCTTAATGCTTCTAACAGTCTCGCATCTGAAGCTAAGGGCTGTATAAAACAAGCTGCAGATGATTCTTTTTCTCGAATCCATATGAACTTGGATGTTTTTACAATGCAGGGATGTGGAAAAGTGTTTCCTCCTTCCTCCTTACGTTGATTTTTTTTCTTTTTTTTTTTTTTAATACGTGCACTGTAATGTAGCAGAGAAGCTGAGATTCATCCTACATTTCCTGTGTCTCGGTGCTTTTAGAGCTGGAGATCCTTACAGCTGAAAACTTAATAAAACAGGAATTGGAAGCAATGAGCACTGTGCACAAATCAAAATCAAGTTATTTGACATACATTTTGTTGCAAACTGCTAGTTTTGCCACAGAAGGAATATAAAATGTCGTGTAAGAAAAGGAAGGGGGAGGGAGGGAGGCGGGGGGGAAGGAGTATTCAACAAAAAATGGTTAAGTACTAATGTCTCCAAGCATGAATGTAACCTAGTCTAATTTTTGCATGTGCATCACCATAAGGGAATAAAACTATTGTGAAAATGTGTGCATGTCTAAAAAAAATTAAGGAAAAAGGAAAAATTAAAAAATAAAACCAGTAGATGCCTATCTTTGAAGCCTATGAATGATAGGAAGACCCAAAGCAATACTTTGTGCTATAAAAAGGCATTTCGTCTGAAAAATATGCAGTTTGTGTTGGTATTTTTGATTGCTTTCAGGGCTGATGGAAATAGTTCTTCCTATTGTTGCTCCGGATAAAACAATGCAGGACAATTTTCAATCTGCTTTAGCTTGCTTATTTTTACTGCCCTTGCTGTAGTCTTCATCAATTTCAGTGTGGAAAGAGATTTCTCCAGATGGTGGTTTGGAACAAGAGCCAAAGGACATGATCTAAAATGTTATGTTCCAGCTGTTGCTGCACAGATTTGAGAAGCTACTGCCTTTCACTTGATCTGTGTTTTTAACACAAAATTAAGTAAAATTGCTTACAGCCCTTGTTAAAATACCTCCATGTTAAACCAATACCAACCTGGCATTCTATGATATTATTTTTTTTTTTTTGAAGAGGAGACGGGGTACCCTCCTGGTAGCCCTGACAGTGTAGACCCTTTATCCATGAGTGTCTGCAGCAATAGTGAACAGGGAAAGTATCTGACTGCAGTGAGAGCCATGTGCTACTGCTGTATTTAAATACCACTACAAAAAGGTTTGCCACCTCAGCAAGGCAGTGATTTGGAGTATTGCAGAGCTTAGAGATGGATGAGCAGTTCCCATCAAAACAAACAAACCTCCAATAGTATCGGTAGGAAAGCCAGGAGCAGATTGAATACCCTGAATGGATAGATGAATTTCAGAATGCTCACTCACTTCAAATGGGAGAAACTGGTTAGACTTTGATTGTTTCATCTTAAGTTTTGATTGAAAAATAGGCATTTGTACTTCTGTCTTGCACATTTCATAGGATCAAAGGATAATTCAAATTAGAAAGGACCTCACTACAAAATAAGGATAACTCTTAAGATTCCTGTTACCGAATTAAAAGGAAACTGCACATTATTAACAGAATGATTTAGTTTTCTTTAACTTATGTTCTTAAGGCAGATCTTCAACAAGTTTTGCAGTTACACACCTGAGGTAGCCAGTTTCCTGGTAATGATTCTTTCTTAACTGAGGGGTAGATGAGTGTGTAGGCTTCAAAGAGGGGAACGGTCTCTCAGGGAATTTGGTTTTGCTTGAGTATTTGCTGTCAACTACAGTAGTAACGCTTGTCCCACATCCCTTGGTGACATTGCAGTCCCCCGATAATTTACAGTCAGGAGAGGTGCATCCTGGTGTCAGGACAAACCATAGGTCTGTAAAAAAAAGTTGAGAGAGAACCTCTTCCACTTAGCACAAATGCCAAAATCTGAAAGTAGCTTAAAGAACTAGTAACCTAATGAATCTCATTTTCTTACTTCAAGGCAATTTCTGAGTTGTCCACTTCTGTGAGGTCCCAGTTGCCATGTAGTAGCACTGTGTACCAGCTTAGTACTGAGGTGACACAATTCCCTGAAGCACTTAGGGAGAGTGCACAGGATGCTAAACAAAACAGGAAGGGGAGGGATGTTTTTGTGAGCTGTTGTGATTAAAGTGACGGTTTGAAGGTGTAATATTTTCTGATGAGTGGAGTAGTCTGATCAGAGCTCAAGTGAGGAAAAAATGTGCTCATGTCATACTACTGAAATTGTCTTAAATTCAGGACTGGGTTCTTACTGTTAAATAAATAGCTATTGGCTACAAAAAAATAACTTGCTCGAGCTCATTACTGTGGCTGCTGGAACAACTGAAATCTTGCTCCTATGATTATATGTCTCTAAGCTGTGTCCTTATTGGAGTCACCTGGAGGCTTTAGAATCTGGACTGAGGAAAAAGTGAATTAATAAATTATGAGTGCCAAGGATACACAGATCACTGGGCAACATTAGTAACATTTTAAAAAACCTGCTGATGATTCCTCATTTGCTCCTACAAGTAAAGATGTATGTTCTTAAAGATGCCGTGACAAGTATACTTAGAAGTTAGTGTTCCTTAGATGAATTGCTATTATACCTTTTGAAAGTGGTCACCTGCAAGCTCACTAAGCTTCAGAGAAGAGAAGAGAATTGCAGTCTTTGCCATAATTTCCCTGAATTCTCTTGCTTTGTTGCAATGTGAAAGATGGTGTGAGATTGCTGAGCAGCCCTGAATATAGGCAATGTCTATAACGGGAAGCAATAACAGTGCAGTTGGTGAAATGACAGCTCTGATTGCTCTATAAATCCTCTACTTGCATACAAAAGTATGAATTTATAGTTAAGCCTATCATAAAATTGCAATTGGCACTTAAAATACTCAAGTTAAAATCAAGATAGGTTGTCAGTCATCTCATACGTACGCTAACTTCAGTTACCCTTTGGTTCCATTTGTCAGCCATTGGGTTGTATTCTCACTTACTGCTGGGTTTTGCCTTTTTCTGCTTTATGAAAGCTCAGTTTTCTTTCTCACCTTTACCTCAGTAGGCTGATTTAATCTGTAAGCCCAAGAAGCCAGCCATCCTTTTTTCCAAATTTGATTGAAGGAAAGAACGAAATTATTCTATTAAATTAGTCTGTACTGGTTTCTCTGTAGTAACTTGAGAGAAAGGATGTAAAAGACTTCACAACAGCTGCTTGTGAATGTCCTCATAACTTGTTTAAAATTAGTTTCCATGGAATAATACCATCTTTAGAAATTTGCATTTTAAAAATGGCAAAATGGGAGAATAGGAACCTGCTTTGTACTCACTTTCTTGACGCTTGAAAAACATGGGAGGTAGCGTATAAATTAACTTGCAGCAGAGGTTTATCATGTACAGTTGATAACTGATAAGCAAAAGTGAATAAATCTGTGGATTTCCAGGATTTTAAATCAATTTCATCGTCTTGTGCTATGGGGAGGAAAAAGGGTGAATAATGAAACATTAATCAGGCTAATAACGCACTAATTTTATTATATTTGATCTTCTTTATTCCTTCTTTTGTTTTGCTTTTTTGCCATTTTACTTAATTAACTAGAAGGCAATTTCCCTTGAAACGTAGCTTTACAATTAAAGGGAGGAATAGCTCAGATATTAGTCGCGTAGTTGGTATCTTTAGTACTATGAAGTAGAGGAAGTGCTAAAGACAGCAACATACTGGAGTCTTTTTTGCTTAAATGTCGGCTAGCTACAGTTTTGAGATTTTCTGTTACAAGGTAAAGCTTAATCAGCACAAGGGACCAGTGGATGCAAGGAGTTGTGCAGAATGCTACATGGTTCCCCCTGACTTACCTGCATGCACGAAGTTGCTCTGTGGCTAGGAAATGGTGCCTTCTCTTCCTGCGTGGATGTTATTTCATCTTTTATTTACTAGCAAATATTTCTTTCTAGTTATGAGTAACCTAAATAAATCAGATTGTTACCTAACTCCCTGATTACCCGACCTGTGCTATTAGCATAGCAGTTCTGAGTGCTGCTGTCACAGTTTCTATATGTTGGTTTGGTTTTTTTCCCCTTCTTATAAAACTTAACATAGAGTGTGTATTTTTGTGAAGATGCCTATTGGAGTGGGTCCTTTGACATGAAGGGAGTACTCTGTTGGAAAATAACTCACTGAAGGAGGTTTTTCTGGTTCAGGGTGAGATTTCTGTCAAAAAAGAGGTTGGGATTAGAAGGCTGGTGGTGGAAGTAGCAACATGGCAGATAAGATACTTGCTTACTGTCCACGACACAACACATGTAGTCCTTCTTCTGAAGTCTGAAGGGAGCCTAAAGCATCGATGTATTCAGAATTGAGTATGGCTTTTCTTTTTGTTTGTTTGTTTGCACCTGTGAAAAGTTCTTGGTTTTATGTTGTGAGGTGAAAAGCAGTTGTGTTCTTAAAAGTGTGAGTTTTTGGGGTGAGAGCATTCCCTTTTATTGCTTGTGGGTTATCTAGCCATGTTTCGTAACAGTTTCGAGTCAGTTATGTGTGACAGCAATGGATGAGTGCTTCGTCAATGTTTTAGCAAAGAGATTCTGCTCTTAGCCTCAATTTCCAAGTCTTTGCTGTCTTAACATAAATTACAGAAACAGAAATTTGTTGCCGTAACTGAATGATGCACATCACTGAACATACCTTCAAAGGAATAAAGACTCCTGTGTTCCTGGGGCAGTGATGCTTCTTTGAGGAAGCCGTTTCCAACATTGTTTTTAATCACAGCTTTATAATAAAATTGTTCGCTTAAAAGATGTGTTTAAGGCAATTTATCTGCCCCTTTTAATTGTGTGTCTGACTAGTTACTGGTCATTGCAGTGCAAGATGATTAACAGAGTTACCTTGTCTCCTGTGTCTGAAGGACACCTCAGCCTTAGACTAGCATTTGGCTTGGATGTGTGACCTACCACACAGGGTACCCAGTTTTCGTTGCTGCTTTAAAGGTGATTTGCTCACTGTATTTCAGTGCCTGTGAGAAGTTTCAGCCAGTTGGGTATGCACCGGAGCAGCAAAGTTACAGGAAAGCTGTGATTTCTGGGCAAAAGGTGGCCGCTTTACGCTGGATTATTCTCCTGTCTCTGTGGCAGGTAGCCATGTAGCTCTACAGCCAGATCTTGGGCATGGGATGTGGGAATGCTTGCAGCCCAAGTGAGGGGAGGTTGTCCTGGCCGTTAAAGGGCTCTTTGAAACCTCCTAGGGGTGATAACTTCACCCAGGAATGCTGTCTTTTCACAGGTATTTTAACTTGGATATATTAATACACTGCAGCAAAACATCTCAGCCTTATGCAGCATGAGAAAAAGGATGAATAAGGACATTTTAGTTTCTTGAATTTGTCTGGCTTCTGGCTCTGAAGTTGTAGGAACTCAGAGGAGGTGGTGTGTTTGTAGGAAAGACTTTTTTGTCGCGTATATATTTTTATACATCTGTATAAAAAGATTAGATTACATTCTTTTCCTCCTTTCTTGTTTGTGTGTTTTGAAGATCTTTAATTGTGTGATAAAATGTTTAAAGTAACTGCTCAGTGATAACAGACTCTGTTTTAGTAGAAGGCTCTATTGCTCTAACTTGGGGGACTGTGTAATTGTGAACACTTCACTGGAATCCTTTTAAATTGAAATGGACCTCTCAGTTATGTGTTACTTAATCTAGTGAAGCTGAATATTACTTAGCATAATTTGAGCTGCTTCCTTCTTGACTGGTAGTTAGGGAAAAGTGTCTGCATGATACATGAGGCAACAGAAGGGCATATACTACCTATTAAAAATGTGAAACTGTAAAATGAGCATTCCTTTAACGGGTAATTTTCCCGTTTCGACTAAAATGATCTTAAAAAAGTAGTATTGTAAGAGTTATTATTAAAAAGCACATTTTTAAAATAAAAAAAAAAAAGTCTTAAGTGACCCGGATCGCGAAAGGACCAGTGTAAATACGTGCGGTGCATGCATACGCATCGCCCTTTCAGCGGAGAAGCGTGTGGCGGGGGAACGAAAGCCCGTTTCTTTGTCGCGCTCGCCAAGCTGCGCCCCGCACCCTTGGGTCGTGCTCTTCCGTGGAGCTCCCCGTGCCTTACCCCTCCGCCGGCTCCACGGCTGCCGCGGTGGGTGACTGCCGGGGGGCGCGGGCACTGCAGCGGCACCGCGGCGGTGGGAGCTGCAGCCGGCCGGGGAGGGATGACATCACCTCCAGGAACATGTGATGCAGCCGGCTGGCGCGGAGGTTGCCGAGCCGTGCAGGGAGAGGTTGGTGCAGATATTTATGGCATTTCGTTTGAGTGCGGTAAATGCCTCTTAATTTCGTTTTTATGACATTAAATCCTCATAATCGCAGCCGTTTTGTGGTGTAGAGGCTTAAAAAAAAAAGGAGGGGGCGGATCCACCCCGAGCCCTTAAGACCTGCTTATATTGGGGGTTTTGTGTGTGGTTTTTTATTATTTTATTATTATTATTCCTCCGTCAGAAATAAAAATATGATGCTTTCTTGCCGTATTGACCCCCTTTGCTCCCCACCATTCTTTCATTGGTTGTAATCCCCGCAGTTTTTTTTCACTTAAGCTTTAACACTGCAGAATTGGAATAAAACCAGGCTGTTTAGAGCAGCAGGGATGTGATAATCCAAAGCAGTCAGCCTTAAGGATATGCAGATCCAGAAAATGAGCCAAGCACTAACGTATTTGCCAGGGTGTTTACCTTGAGCAGCCCCTTAAGAGTCAAATAGATGTTAGCTAAATGTTTCTTTCTTCTTACACGCCACAGGCCAAGTAAAATGTGCAGCTACTGCACATCATCTAAGGTGAAGTAGTTTAAGGGCTTAGAAGTCTGAGCAAGCAAGTTGTGGTATCATCAGTGTCTTGGGTAATTTTGAACGAAGACAACGAAATACAGCACTAGTTTCTGCATGCATTTTAGGTGAGGAGAAAGCGTTTTCTACGTGTAAAGAAAAGTGTTTTCTTACTGTAAAGAAAAGGAGTTGTCATGGTTGATATAAAAGCTGTGCATGCTAAGGTTATGGTAGGTAACTCAAAGCACATTAAAAAAAAAAAAAGACTGTGGAAATGTGCCTGTGAGCCTTAACAGTCACCTGAAGCCCAAATATTTCCAAGTGGAAAAAGGTATTTGTGTTCTTTTTAGATGAGTTATTTAAGCTCAAGGTTTTCTTAATGTTTTGTTCAAAGCTTTAGTCCCTACTAAATGGAAATTTAGTAGGAAGAAAACAGTAGGTAGTTTCAGTGAGAGCCTGACTACCTGTAGCCAGTACTCTGGAGGAAGGAATAAGGTTTCTTTGGAGCCATCTTAGCCCTCTGAGAGTCTAAGTGCAAACATGAAAGAAATAGCTGTGCACCTCCACTTTGTCTGTCTGGAGTAATTGCAAAATATTGTCCGTTGTATAGAGAGCTTGCATACAGAGTGGTTTACCCAAGGAGAACAGGTTTTCCTCATCTACCCTTTCTAAGAATGTGTATCAAATTTTGGGATTGTTTTTTGGTTTATGGTCTTGATGGAAATACAGGGAAAACAGGGAATGGAGGATTTGTTTTATTTAGTTTGGGTGCAGAGACAATGTTTTGGTTGAACCCTTCAGTTACAGTGAACTGCAGGGACCTTGCCTTGGCCTACATACACGTCATTGCTGGCAGACATTTATCTAAATGCATTTTAAAAAAAAAAAATTAAAAAATCCCCAGAGGGAACTTTTAAAAAAAATCCCCAGAGGGATCCACTAGGTGGATAGTCCCTAGTTTTCCGTAGGCAATCCCTTGTCGGTGTCACAGTTCTTTCCTTCACAAAACTTTCTGCCATTTAAAGTAAGCTTCTTGCTGTAATTCTAGCCACTTTTCTTTTTCCACCACTAGACTTTTGAGGGCTGCTGCCATGTCTCCCCTCAGTTCTTCAGACTAAACAGCGTCATTCAGTCTAGTCCTTCCTCATAGCTCGTGACATGTAAACACCTGGTCATCTTTGTCCCATGGTTGTTCTGTTTGGTGTGTCCTGGATCTGTTTTGAAGGGTAGTGCCCATAATTAGATAAAGTAGTGCCACAAAAGTCTCACTATTGCTGGCTGGAATAGAAACCTTGTCATGTAATTTATGTATATGATGCCCTTATTTGCAAATCTTATGGTACTTGATGACATCACTATTGATACTTTCAGATTTTAGCTCTAAAGTGCACAGGCTTTCATTAAATTCAGAGCCTGAGACCAAAGGATATGAAATATTTGAATATTTTTGAGGAGGAAGAGAAATGATGACCTCCATGCTGGGCATCACTGACAATGTCTGCTGCCATCTTTGGAGGGACTGTGGCCCTTTTGCACACAGAAAGTACAATATATTTTAGAAAATGCTGCCACATGTATACCAGAGTTTGCTCTCCTAAGATTTCCCTGAAACTATAAATAATCAAACAGCTTATTTTGCCATCTGAATAACTCAAACTGTTGTTTTGAAGGAACACAACAAGCATTGTGCCAGGTTTTTTGGGCTGTTCTTACTTAACATCACTTCTGGGCTTCAACTGTGATAAAGTAGTAAGTGCTTCTCTTTTACCCCAGAAGGGGATGGGTACTTCAGAAATGAGATTTTTTTTTTTTTTTTTTTTTTTGAAAAAGCACATGAATACAGAAAGACTGGGAAGGATCATATGGACAGAAGGAGTGTGGGTACAAAATCACCCAATTTTTTTAAGATTAACAAGATAGGACCAAAAGGGGCCAATTTTGTATTCTACAGATCAATATCGAATATCAGGTCATAAGTAAAATGCTTCCTTCATTCTACCTTGTTAAAGAAAGAGCAGTTTAGAATATGGCCACAGAGCTGTAATGGAAGTAGAGAGGAGGGACAAACTGGTGATGTGCTGCTTTCCAACATTGACTGTAATCACTCGCCCCGGGGAGACTGTTTCAAACTCTGTGTGTGCATGGAGTTAACATGACAACGTGTGCTCTCTCTCACAAAAATGCTGCTTCTGTCAGGAAGCAGAAAAGATGAGGATGAGAGCTTTGTCTCCCAATTCTGCTTAGAGAAGTGGTGTGAGGAAACTGGCATTGAAATAGTATAGGGGGTTTTTGTGTGGTGCTTTTGTGTGGGTTTTTTTGTTGTTTTGTTTTGACTGGTAATTGCTGTAAAGGTACCTACTCTTCTTAGCTTGATATTACTCCTCTCTGCTGGAACAAAAAGTGAGAGTAGGATTTGGAATGCCTAAAAGCAACACAGTCCAACTGACTGTTTTTATTTACTAATGAAAAAGGTTAATTCCAGTGTCCTATTTCCTACTGAGGCTTGCTAATAGACCATGCTATTTGTTAAGCCTAGTCAAAGCAATGACTTGTTCATTAATGTATTGTGAAAATGGAGGTGGTGGGTTTTTGTGTTGAGGGTTTTTTGTTTGTTTGTTGGGTTGGTGGTTTTTTTTTTTGACAATCTTTTACTGTGAAGTTATCTTAATTCCTGTAATGATAACATGCAGGTTGTATTCAAAAGGTAAATGTTATGTAGTGTATTAATTAAACATAGAAGTTCAATTTGTCTGAATTTCTCACTAATTACCTTGTCTTTTCCTTTTTTAAGGATTTCGCAAAAATGATGAAATGAAGGCTATGGAAGTATTGCCAATTTTAAAGGAAAAAGTTGCATACCTTTCAGGTACAGTTATTTTCTTGTGGAATGTTGGACTGTCGTGTTAGTCACATGTAAAATGGTATTTTAAATACTTTAAATGTAATTAGAAAAGTCATGGGTAGCAGCTATTCCAGTTGGGTATCCCAAACATAACATGAATATTGTGAAAAGATCTGTGATAAACTATGTGTGTTGCTGCATGTGGAACACACTGCTTGTTATCATCCCAGTTGTGTCCTGTTCCCCCTGCGTATCCACAGTATTATTTGGAATAACCTTCTGTACTATAGTCATATTCCTTCTCTTATTTCTGCTGCTTCTGCTGGAGAGTTTTACAGAGATGGCTTTGTTACTGGCCCATCTGAAGCACTGGATAAATATCTCTGTTGCAGAAGTGAAATTTCAGTGCATATCCTGTGAAGCACAGTTAATATCTTCACGGTGAAATAAATTAGTATCTAATTCTAGCGATCTCCAGCGTACACCTTGAAGTTGGTTGGTTACTTAATGAAGAATAACTGGGTTTAAAAGTGATGTTTAGATGAATGAATATCATAACATATTCTATAACTTGATAAGTAACTTTAATTGATGGAATGATGGCTGATGTGCTTATTTTTGGGAACTGCATTTTGGGCATGACTTTCTGAAGCAAATACTTCCAAATCTGTTTGGATTAAACATCATTATTCTCTTTGGCCGTAATCTTAGTGTCACATTTAGAGGACAGCCTTGTATTTGAAAGGAGGGGGTTTGGGATAAATAGTTTTTCAAGAACTCCAAAAATAAAGCTCTTATCTGTAAGTATAGAAAGATACAAAAAGATCTCTGAAATTGCACTCTAGAGATTTGCTGTGCATAGATGCTGATGCTTGCAAGTACGGTATGGGGTTCACAGTACTTCATCCTGCCCACTCTGCTGAGTTATGCAGAGGTGCAAAGCAAAAAAAAAAAAAAAATGTTTGCGTGTTCATTGTAGTATTATTTTTTTTTTCAGGGCCCTGGCAAATCTAGTAAATGCTATAACAGGCTGCCCAGAGCCACTTTTCCTTGTAGCGTGGAAATCTTGATTTTTTTTCTGTTCTTGAATTGTAGTGGTGGTAAAGGCTTGCTTACAAATATGTTTTCAGAAGGAAAGGAGATGAGAAAAGGGACTTAGACACAATAGTACAATCACTCATTACTCTTCTTTGTACTTTGTTTTATGACACTTAATGAAAGTATAGTGAGTTTCCATTCCGAAACCTCTGAATTTCCAGATTGTCCAGAATTTAGTTTAGATCCCTTAAAAGGGGCCTGAAAGAAGATAGGTGTTCTCTATTGTTAATTTGTAAGCATATGACATTCGCAAAAGGCATTAATTCTGTGGCAGTGAAGTGGGCCAAATGAAAGCTAAAGACAAATTTAAGGGAAGAGGATGGATTCTGAACCAGAGCAGATGAGGTCCAGACAGGAAGAAGTGGTTGCCGACTTGCCTGTGTGAAGGTGGCAACTTCTAACAGAAGAATAGAGCAGACAGCTGTGGGCTGGAACTGATCTGTCAAAATTCGTAGTTTCACATTTCCATTGCTTTAGTAGTGCAAATAATTAAAAACAACAACAACCACCCACAACAAAACAAGCACACACTCCCACACAGCTTCCCCTGCCCCCAGCCCTTTTCCCCAACAAAACTACTACGATTGCTTGGGTATAACTATTTGTGGAACTAGAACTGTTGAGCTTTATACCTGAGAACACAAAAGTGAGGAAGACCGTTAGATTACTGACTGAGATACTGACTGAGATCCAGAAGTACTACATCGTGTTAATTTGTTTTGGGTTTTTTTTTTTCCAGAAGTACAACTTTTGTTCAAATACTTGGTTTTAATATTTGTAAGCACAGTAACTAGCAAGGTCCGTAGAATTAGGACAGATTTATTGTGGATATCTCTACTAAAACTTGTAGCTCAAGGCTACTCTAAGTTATCTTTATTAAAAACTAACCGTCACATTAAGCCTAAGGAATCCACAAACATCACTATAATTTTTGTATTTTTGTTCTCTCCTATTTATATTGGAGTTCAGGTAGAGTTGTTCCAACATGTTCATTGTTGATTGTCAAGTACCTTCTTGAGTAGAAATAAAGTATGACAAGCAACACTGCAAAAAAAAAAAAAAAAGTTGTTTTTTTTTTCTTTTTATAGAGCAGGAAAGTTACACAAATAACACAGTCTGAAAACAATTAATGGAGTGTTTGAGACCTGACATACACTTCCCTGGTCTTCTCTCTGGCTTTCTCTGCTAAGACCTTCCTTTTCCAAGTTAAATGAGTATACAGTATAGACTGTATAGCAGTATATCCACCTTTGTGTTCTTAGCATACTAAAGACACTGATCTTTCCACAATAGTGGTTTTATTAAGAATTTAAGAAAACAGCTTATTGTGAGAGGGACGTATGAGGGTGAGCCATCTTACAGAGAGACCTGGACAGGCTGGAATTGTGAGCTACACCTGGAGTATTGTGTCCAGTTCTGGTCCCCGCGGTTAACCAAAGACACAGGCAGACTGTAAAGGGTCTACGGGAGGGCCATGAAGATCACAAAAGGGCTGGAGAACCTACCCTATGAGGAAAGCCTGAAGGAGTTAGGTCTTTTCTTCCTGGGTAAGAGAAGGCTTAGAGGGTACCCTGTCAGAGTTTTCCAGTACTTAAAGGGGAGCTGCAGGGAGGAGGGAACTCTGCCTTTACAAGGAGCCATGTGGAGGAGACAAGGGGCGCAACCAAGTAAAAGTTGCACCAGAAGAGGTTTCATCTTGATATAAGAAAGAGGGCATATTTAGATTAGATATTAGGGAGAAATTGTTCACTGTGAGAGTGGTAAGACACTGAAACAGCTTTTCCAGAGAAGTTGTGGATGCTCCATCCCTAGAGGTGTTCAAGGCCAGGCTGGATGGGGTCTTGAGTAACCTGGTCTAGTGGAAGGTGTCCCGAGTGGCAGGTGTTGGAACTAGATGATCTTTAACCAAAAGGATTCTTCCAGTTGAAACCATTGTATCATTCTATGAAAGAAAAAATTTTACAGTGCTAACTATCATCCACTGGAACAACTTCCTCGGGGATGTGGTAGAGTCCTCATCACTGAAGGTTTTCAAAGTATGATTGGATGGGGTGCTAGATTATCTCATCCAGTCTCCCTTTCCCACAAAAGGTTGGACCAGATAATCTTTCAAGGTTGCTTCCAAACTGGGCTATTCTTTGATTATTCTGTCATTCTATGAGAAGTTTGATTCTGAGTCATCATTGAAGGAGTTTCTCGAAATTCAGAGACACCACACTTTTGGCATCCCACTGCAGCCTTTCTACCTGCTTTACTGCTCCTGATTCCAGCTCCAGACTATTTCTACCATAGGTATCGCCTAAGCAGTTTGTGAGATGTTTTGATACAATCAGAAGTCTTGGTATTTTAATCAAGTAAAAGTTCTTGGTAACGGGTACCTCCCACTGAGGTACTACTCTTACTCCAAGTGTACTATGTTGTGTTTGAACTGAATTTATGAGAGTTTCAGTTTTTCTCCAGCAGCTACCACTTCAATCTGTGTTAGCCAGAGTTAGGCTGTAATTCAATACTGCTTTTCTTTTTTCAGTTTTTGCATTTGTTTACTCCTTTCATATGAATACAATTAACAGATCTACTCACCATAATTTCTTTTCCTTTGTGGAGTCTTGAGTACTTCATCGCTTCAAGAAAACTATTTCAGTAGTTGCTTTTCCTCTGCCATAAATCACAGATCTGATGTGATTCCATCTCTCTGCTCCATCACCACAATCCAGTTTAAGCCCCTTTATTGAACAGTTAACGTGGGGTTTTAAATGAAAAGGAATGAGTAGAATTTTTTGTAATTTAGCATATCTGAAGGTGTATTTAGATCGAAGATAATTCTTTGCCTTTGTTACCTGTAGCACCACCCATGGGAGGTTAAAAAAGTAATTAAAAGATTAATTTAGAACTAAATTCTGTGCAACAATGTCCAAATAAGGAGTATGGTGCAGACAGGTCATCTGGACTTGTTAAAATCTGTGTCCTCCTTGCTCTTCCTTGCATATCTTAAAATATGTTAGTGTAGCTGAAATGTTTAAATTGTTAAAGAATGGTAAAGTTAATGATTGAGATGGCAGTCAGAGTGAGAAGGAGATATAATCTCTGAGAGAGAGACTGAAAGAGATCTTGAAGCATGTATTTTTTATTGAGGGCAGGAAGCAAGGAAGTACAGGTGAACAAATACTTCTGTGAAGTATTGTGAAATACATCTTGTTCTGTGTAGGTTGATATCTTCAGCCCCAAAGCTCACCAAGCTAGCCTGAATTCTGTTATCTGTGCATATTGATTCTGGAGTAACTCCTGACTGGGAAATACTTGTCCTTCATGAAGGACCAGTCTGACAGACTAGATTTGCTTTATTTTACATTTGCCAAAGTAACAAAATAACTTGATGTGTAGAACGCAAATGTTTGGGTGGAGCTTCACTGTGAATCCTAGGCTATTTTTCTAAAATTGCCAGTGAAATAACAATGAAGTATGGATGGAGTCTAGGATGCAAATATTTTTGGTGGGTTTAACCTGAAGTCTGTTGAAGTACAGATATTCTTATGTCTCTATGCGTATTTACATGAAGAGACACATTTTTTTTTACAAGGTACAATTACCTTGGCTTCATATGAGAAACAGCACTTGGTAACTTGTCCTGCTTTTCAAACATGCCGTAAAAGACCGCTGTTTAGCTTTACCTAAGTACTTTGAGGCCAGGTAAAACGGCATTTCCTGGGAAAACTGCACTGCTCAGCCTGTTGTATTTTTGGAGACCATTGAGAAGACTGTTATTAGTGATGTGCACTAGACAGAACTGAATCATGTTGGGTGACTCATGTGAGTCGATCAGCTACTCATATGACACATCTTGGAATACACAGAGAGAATCTCTCAGTACTGTGGCGTTTTTATTTAAAAGGAAAGGGGTAAAAATGGAAGTCTCTCTGATGAAAGCAGTAGCTTTTGTTAAACCAAGGCAAATACGGAGTTGAGACTACTGAGAGACAGGAAATTCCCACCTGATGCCTCACTCATTGTTGCTTTTAACGTTCCTGTTTGTGTATGACACAGGAGCATCGGGAACAAAGGAAATGAGAGTTACTTACTGGAAGAAGCCTAAGAAAGCTTTTTATCACAAAGCTGATATAAAAAAACAAGTCTTAAGGACTTTTTTTGCTTAGTATTTACAGGTTTTGTATCTGAGTTAAGACTGCATAGTGAAATTATTTCAACCAAAAATCACCGCTGTATTAATTTCGTTACTTATTTATGCCTGAAATTTATAAAACAGATTTTGTCTCCAACGTACAAAAATTTCAGGATATGATTTATCAGAAATTTAAGCACTATACCTTAAAAATGGATTTTCTTTGTGGTGTGTATGGAGCTGGGAGCCAATTGAAGTGGCATCCAAAATTGCATAAAGAATATGGGTTTCTTTGCTGTGTTGGACAATCTTATGTTATAGGAGTTGCTGTGTGGGAAATACCTGGAGGACTGATCTGAGGTGACTGAGTGTAACAAGGCATTTGTTTAAAATGCTTGGAGTGTCTTAAAGACGAATCAGCATATACTCTTCTCTGTTAACTCCTGCTTTTGGGGGGGTTGACATTAGTAGTAGTTTACTACTTGAAACGTAAATTATTTTTTTAGATCTGAAGCTGGTGGCTGAGGAGAGCATTAAGAGCTGCAGCAAACTCTCAGCTAAGTTTGGTAGCTTTGGAACCCAGTGATCACTCTGGAGCTGAATGGAGTCCTGGGCTGTTGGGCTCACAGTCTTGCGATTTATCCTTCTTATCTCTTGGGCTTCTGTCTTGTTTTCATCCTCTCAGTTGCTGTGTAAAAATCCTTAGAGCTCTCTGGTTGGCAAGTGGGTCAGGTTGGTCAAGAGAAGACTTCCCTCTCTCCGTTAGAATGAGGCAACTGAGTTGGGTTTAGTCTTGTCTTCCACTGCAATGGATGTTCCTATTTCCCTCTTAACAGAAACTCAAAGCTGCTTATGCATCTTCTGAGTTTCATGCAGTGCCACACAGGGAATTTGTCCGGTGGAGACTATCCCCAGTGACCTTGGCAGCTGGGCTTCATGTCTCTAGCAAGCACACGCAGACTGTGTTGGAGAGGATAGTGATGAATTTTTGAGTGACTGGTTCTATTCATTTGCTTTTGGCCTTCCTTCCTAAGGGATTTTTAAAACTTTGTTTAGTAACATGGATTTACAATGAGAAGTTAATTTGCAATGAGAAATCATTGTAGACAGAGAACACTGTTTTTCTGAGTTTCCATGGGACAGGAGAAAACAGTCCACGCATCTGTGGTTGAAAATATATATGTGAATTTTAGCTTGTGAGAATGTGTCTGTGCTATTACACAAGTGTTGGTAAAGACAGCTTACTGACTTAAATTTAGCTTTTAGTGATGTCATTATCACTAGCAAGAGATTGGATATAAAATTGCGTTTTAACCTTCAACTGCAGTAAGTCTGTACAATTGAACAAATAAGAGGAATACATTTAAGTGTAACCACTCGAAGTCAGATTTTTGCCTTGTGTATTGAGTGGATTCATAATTGACAGTACTGCTAACAAAATTAAAAACTATAAACTGACAATTCAGAATCTGCATATTGGAACAGGGTAAAAATAAATGCTTAAATAGTATCTGCCTACTCATGTAGTATATGCATTGGGTGTGAAATGCTATACACCTAAACCCAGTACTAGTGATGACACTAATGCTTGCCTAAATACCTTGCCCCTAAATACTTGCCTACAGAGTAGCACAACTCCATTTTTAAATTTAATCTACACAGTTTTGCTGATTCAAAGTTAAATACATAAAGTACCACTGCTGGCGATGTCACACGTCAGTGTGACTACTGTGGATGTGTAATGTTATGGTTATTTTTTGTTTCAGTTTCCTTGACAGGTATGTCCTCATTGTAGGAATTGTGACAATATGCTAATTGAAACTCCCAAAATTACATTTTCAGCTGGTTTCTAAACAACAGTGCGTTTGGGTTTTTTTTTGGTGTTTTGGTTTTTTGAAAGTGGGTATTTGTGAAACAGTGTAGTACTTAAGTTTTGCAAAAGTATTCTGGAGACTAGTTTTGGAAACAAGAATGATGTCATGCTGTGGTTTTTAACATGTTTAATTTTTCAGGTGGCAGAGATAAGCGTGGAGGTCCCATTCTAACGTTTCCAGCTCGTAGTAATCATGATAGAATACGGCAAGAAGATCTTAGAAGACTAATTTCATACCTAGCATGTATTCCTAGGTAAGTGATGATCTCTTGATAAGCTGTGACACCATAAAACACAACAAACGGATTATGTTGTAGTACACATACAAGCTAGAAGACAGGTTAAAAAAAACGAGCAAATTCATTCCACATTCTGTCAGTTACTGTTTTCAATCTGCTTTTTTGGAAATGACCTGAATATTTACTCTGCATTGTAGAAGGAAGGCTGTTGGCAGGATGGTTGGTGTGCTTTAGCCTGAAGTAGTTTGTGTCTTGGAAATGGTACAGCCATGTTATATTGCTGTCACTGTGTTGAAGACTGCAAATGCAACTCAAAGGCTTTCAATAATTACAACTAATCAATAATTAGAAACATGCAAGTCTTCAGTCATCAGTCTCGGTATGCCTTGGGCAGACTGAGGTCAGCACAAAACTCCTGTTATTTATATGTAATAAGTTAGTGTCTTGATACAGAACAGGAATAACCAGGAGAAAAATACATAAAATTGTTTGTACAGGACTTGGGTAAACCTGTGGAGAGACCAGGGAAAGTACTGATACTGTTGTATTATCACCAGTTTAAGTTATGAATTGCAATGTGCTATTTAAATTGGCAGAAGTCAAATCCAGTCTATATATATAATTTTATATTTTAAAAATATATAAATGTATATATTTATATAAAATCCCACATATATATATATAGTTTTATAGAGAATTATATTTTAAAAAATGTTATGTAGCTGTAAAAAAGTTTGTTCACCTATAACTTTGTTCCTAGTAGTAGCTGAATTGGGGACAAAAATGATTGTAAGACACTGACTTTAGGTCCATTTCAGAATCTTACAGCATGTGGTGCAGAGTGGAGCAAAGCTGACTGTGCTTGAATATGTTTGCCTGTCACCTCACAGAGCAATTGCCATTAAAGCTGAAAAAAATGCCCTGGATAACATCTCTGAATGCATTCTTTTCCATATTTCTGTAATGTTTTAATTTAAAAGCAGTTTTCTTTACATTTGATGTAAACAGTTGTCAGTTTCAGATTGACAAAAGCCCTTTCATAAACATAACTTTAATGCATCTACTTGAGTGTGTTTTACCTTCCCTAGGAGTACTTGTTGGTAATTCAATTATTCTAGTCTTTATTTCACTTTGAAGCGTAGGAGTGTTTAGTACTAATAATTTTATTTTTATTTTTTTTTTAAGTTAGTGGGGGTATTTGGGGGAGGTAGAGGAAGGAGGACAGGAAGAAAATTTGAGCTTTTTCCTTCTGGAATAGTTTGGCTTCAGTTTTGAATGTTTGAGGTGTATTCTAGCCCTCTAGCACTTCAAGTTACTATAGAAGTTAGGTATCTATGCATCAAACTATGCCAGAGGGAGTTTTCTGGCAAAATAGTGTGATACTCTAGCAAAAGGTGTACATTCATTTAACATCAATAAATTTAAAATAAAAAGTAAGTTAGTGCAGGCTTTATATCTCTGTAAGCGTGACAAAGCATTGAGAAGAAAGGGAACTTTATTAAAAGAAAGACTCATTTTCATACAAGTCATGTTTTAAGGACTGGCCATGCAATTCTTGCTAATTAAGTAGTCTCTGTTGGTACAAATAGCCCCAAACATTTAGTCTGTTAGTTATTGCCAGTACTGTTACTCTATGTAGCTGAAGATTCAGGGGTATCAGTTGTTTGGCAAGAGATCTGAACACTTGAGGTGATTCAGTCTCACAATGTTACTAATTTAACAATTTGTCTAATTTAAAAATAGTGTTATAATTAAGTCATCAATGTTGACTGGACCAGACATTAATGTAGTTCAGATTTACCTAACAGGTGACCCTGTCTCCCTCCGAGAACAATTTTTGTGATCCTTGACCAAAAGGGATTAATCTTTTGTCAGATGATGGGGCCACATGACAGGAGGACACATCTGCATTGTATCACATGACGAGGCTCCACTTTGTACACCCCAGAAGGTCTATGCCTCATGTGAATTAGTGGCAAGCTCTCCTCACGCAATGTTCAGTTTGCGTGGTAGGATAAAGATGGGCTGAGCAGCACTCATGTAATAGCCTTTCAATAAAGCAGTAGTTGTTTTTGTCATTTAGTCGTATGAGACTATTAGAAAACATTTTTGCCATGGTCAGAAAATTGTATGTTGTAGCCTTCATGTATTCCAAATTATTCCATTTTAATGTACTTTCCTGGTACTATTGCCATTTTTGGCCATCCACCTTTGGGCAGGTGGGACAGCTGATGTTTATCTTGATTAACTTCTTTTTTAAAATGGTGCTTTTTTTCTTTTGTTTCTGGGTTGGTTTTTTTTTTGGTAGTGGTGGTGGTGGGTTTTTTTTAACCAACTTAAAAAAAAAAAAATCTTCTAAGGAAAACTGTATTACCGCTTCTTTCAGCAGCTGTTCTTCTCTCCTGTGTCAGTCTTAAGTCATCTTTCTAAAGTGTGACCAGTGGAGCTGTGTAAAACATGCCAGTGAAGTTTCCCTACTTCTTCGACACTCAGAAAACCTCACCACGTGAACTCATTGCATTTACCTTAGTCACAGCCCTGAAAATGACTCATGTACTGAGACAATGGATATGTGGTCCCCTGTGATAGTCCATTGGCTCTAACATGTTTTGAAAAATTGAAATATTTTTGAAATATTTTCCTTTTCTGTATTAACAAGGTCATGTAGCAAATTCTACTGGATCAAAATCAAATTTTTTGATGTTGGTCCTAATTACCACTTTTAATCAGCAGGAAGCAGTAAGGGTACAAAAGCTATCGATGAAAATAAATGAGCTCTGCCGTTCTCAGAACAGTTGTCAGAGAATTTGGGTGTAAGGTCTGTCAACTTCTGGACAGCAAAATTGAGCTCAAATTTTGTAGAAATAGGTTGATGCAGTTTTCTTCACAACCATAAAATGCTTTCTTATCCATTAACTATCCACAAATCGATCCTGTTACAGAGGGAATTGTCAATAAAGGTAGGGTTTTTTTCCCTGTACAGACACACTCTAACTCTCTGATAATATGGGATTAGATCTGGGACAGTTTAAAAAAGTTGCAGAAATGGTAGGTAAGAACAGTATGCCATCTTTTAGATGATCCCCTCAGGTATTAGAAAGGCATGAATAGTTGTAATCAGTAAAGTGTATGTGTTCTGAAGAGTCTATTGTAAATAAATTCCCTATTGCTAATTTGATAAATGGTGTGTTTAATGCATGTGTAAGGTGAAGGAGAAACAGGACTGGAACATGAATCATCATGAACATAAACAATTAAAATGAAAGAAGAGGTAAAGGTAGATTATTAAATCAAGAGATGCAAAGCTTTCACCCATAAGGAGTTTTGCAGGGGGGTGAGAGGAGCTTCTCGAGAGGTTCATAAGATCTGTACGTGTCAGCTGCTCGAAGGCGTGACCCTGGAGCATGACAGTTAGCTGAGGAGACCACATTCATGAGGCAGTGCGGTGCAGTAGAATGCTGTGTTTGAAGTTGTAACACTCACTTGATAACCTTTTCTTCTTTCTTCTGCAGTGAGGAAGTATGTAAACGAGGTTTCACCGTCATTGTAGATATGCGTGGGTCAAAATGGGACTCCATAAAGCCTCTGCTGAAGATTTTACAGGAATCCTTTCCATGTTGTATTCATGTTGCACTGATAATCAAGCCAGACAATTTCTGGCAGAAACAGAGGACTAACTTTGGCAGCTCTAAGTTTGAGTTTGAGGTAATTTCCCCTATGGTATACAAATTTGCATTTATTTTATGGTTTTAACTATATTCAGTACTGAATCAGCACCTTGAACTCTCAGATAAATAATGTTCCAGATGAAAAGAGAGGTGCATTAGGCCAGTGGTGCTAGAGGGAATGTGGTTTTCTTCATGTATTTAGGTTAGGTAGTTGGGTATGTTGGCATTTATGTTCTTTTACTGAGTGTGAGAAAGATGGAATTGAGGGTTTGCCCCAGTGGTAAAAAGTTAGGGTTTGTATGTTTGATGTTTCGATCTACATTGTGGTAATTGTGATGGCTCCAGCATCCTGTGAAGAGGCAAGCAGGCAACTGAACCTTGTTGTTATCTTCTTGCTGCCTTACAATACACGAAGTCAAAGTTTAATCCAAACAGTAGTCAAAAGAGTGATTGCTGTTTTCTCCTTAAGTTTAGTGGGATAAGAAAGAAAGAAAATATTTTTCTCATTGGGGAAATAGCTTCAAGGACAGGAAGCTGATCAGAACTGTTATTTGAAAAGAAGTGTATGAGAAAAGTTGTCACTTCATGAGCAAAACTATCAGCTCTTAAAAAGAGTAAAACAAACTTGAAAGAAAATTTGAAGTTCATTGCAGTAACAGCATTTTTTATTTTCACTTTTATTTTTTTAGACAAATATGGTGTCTCTTGAAGGCCTTACCAAAGTAGTTGATCCTTCTCAGCTAACCCCAGAATTTGATGGCTGTTTGGAGTACAACCATGAGGAGTGGATAGAAATCAGAGTTGCCTTTGAGGACTACATTAGCAATGCAACCCATATGCTGTCCAGACTGGAGGAACTGCAAGACATATTGTCAAAAAAGGAAATGCCTCAGGACCTGGAAGGTGCTCGCAATATGATAGAGGAGCATTCACAATTAAAAAAGAAAGTCATAAAGGCCCCTATCGAGGACCTTGATGTGGAAGGACAAAAGCTGCTCCAGCGGATACAGAGCAGTGATAGTTTCCCCAAGAAGAACTCTGGGTCAGGGAATGCAGACTTACAGAACCTTTTACCCAAAGTATCCACCATGCTGGACAGGCTGCACTCAACACGGCAGCATCTGCATCAGATGTGGCATGTGCGGAAATTGAAATTGGACCAATGTTTTCAGCTCAGGCTGTTTGAGCAGGATGCTGAAAAGGTAAGGGGTTGGGGACGGGAGTGTAAATGGGTGCTCCCATTGACATGAACAAAGCTTGACAGACTCAAAAGAAGTTCCAAGGATAACTGCAAATTGTAACTTTTGTCTTCAGAGTTAGTCGCTAGCCTTTTAATGAGAAATAAAGGATTTCTTGATTGAGAGTGACTCTTTGCCTTCTGGACTAAAGGGGAAGGGTTAGTAATTCTGAGCTGTAAAGACCGCACGTAGTTCTCACCAAAGAAAATTGTAAGTGGTAGTGACTTTAAAGCTTTTGCTTTGGTAAGATTTTGTTCCAGACAGATGCATTTGAATGCATCAAGTGCAAATGAATGCTGTATACTTGATAAATACAGATGACTAAGGACTGTGTTGGTCTCCTGTTGAGCAGCTCTTGGGATCTGAGTGACAGACAGTTGATAAAGTTTGAAGAGGCTGACACGGGAAACTACTTCATTGATGCAGGATTTAAAGTCCCAGGCTAAAAACTGATCTATCTCTTTTGACAGTGCATATGCCATTAACATGGAACTGAGTGATCTCAGAATGTTTCGGGCTAACCAGTCCCTTCAAATGAGAAAGCCCATGACTGTCATGGAATTTGAAAAGGAATTATGTCAGGCACTTTTAGATGAGCTCAAATAAGATCTGTTTTCATATAGAATGGTTTTGCAATCACTTATTATTAACTTGTTTCCATGGAACAAATAGCTTTAAGGAAGGATGGGGAGTTTTTCTCCAGGAGAAGTAACTAGGCTATGCAGTCCAGTGGTAAGTATGGTTTTTGTCAGATTTCTTAAAATATTTTGTGTAAGAATGTCTGAACTGGGTGAGACTAGAGTGTGTTAAACTGGTATCCTGCTCTCCAGATCATAAGCAGATGCATGAGGATGAGTGAACATGGAGCAAGCGTATATATTTTCCCTTTGTCCTTCTTCCTCTGTACTTTTCCTTACCCTGACCACTTCAGCTCAGGAACTTTCTTTATGTTACTCTTAATAGTTTTTGCTGTGTTTAAAGAAAGAACTCTTTTTTTAAAAATACCTTTTAAATAAGTGTTTACTGAATATGTATAGCTGAAAATAGTGGGGATGTGTAAAGAATTGAAAAAAAAGTCTGGTAAAGCTAGAGTTACAAAATAATTTGGAAAATAGCAAGCTGTTGGTCTAGTATTGCTCTTTCAAGATTGAAATGCTTTTTAGCGACCTTTCAGCCACTTACTTACAGCATTAATTAGTCTTAATTACAGAATGAACAAAATATATTTTGATGATGCTCATGTGGTGTTGAAAAACACATTCTTCATTTATTCATGTAAAATATTCCTATTTATCTTGGTTTAAGAAACTGCTTGGGAAATACTTGAGCCTGTGAGGTAGATCTCTGTCCTGCTGTGTGGCTGCATAAGCTCCTATCTGTGTTTTCCAGGTTCCCTATTCCATGAATAATTCTAAATTAATGGATCTTGCATTCAAAATAGAGGGAAATGTTAGGCACATCAAAATGGGAGTTACTGCAGCTAGCGTACTAGCGTACCTCGGACTTTATTTTCTCATCAAGCATTAGAAAAAAACTAAAAAGAAGGTTACTTTAGTATCCCAACTCACATTTTGGACTAAGGCCCTTATTTCACTGCTGTGTCAGATTATATTTCATAGCTCAGGGCTTCTTTATGAGTGTATGTCTATTTGGTAGGTGTGGGAAAGGGCTGGATCTTTGTTGGAAAAATAAAATGTATTGGATGGAAAGGAATAAACATGTTCATTTTGCAGACTTGCACAACTCTTTGTACAAGCAATGTGGACTGGTTCAGGAGAAGGCAAAAAAAGGGCAAGGTGGGAGGGAATCTGATTGGAATTGCCCTGTAGGTATCTGAATGCACAAAGTCAAACTGCCTAGAGGAAAGGTGGTCACAAGCAGGACCAGTGTCTAACTCAAATAATGTTCTAACAAATCTTCACTCCAGTCTAGATAAGAAACTAAAAACTTTAGGAGTATGTCATCAGCTGTCTCAGTTGTCGAAGCTCTTAAAACTTTTTTGTTTGTTTATTTACGGACCATACAATATTGTGGCCTACTTATAATTTGATTTGTCAAATGGGTGGAATAGTGGATTTCATAATATTGAGCTTTTAACCAGCATATGTTAAAAGATCTTTAAGTGAGTACTTCCAGTTCATTGCTATTGTTCTTTTTCTGAAGAATCTTTTTCAGCTTATCCGGAGAGTAGATGGGTCTTTTGAGCTGAGTTATAGTAAAGATTTCAAGACCATTGCAGGGGAAGTGGTGATGGTGGTGTTAAACTTAGCCTTTTACTGTGTTGCTTTGTCTTTGAAAACTTTGTGTTCCAGTGCCGCTGTTTACAATACCTCTGATGATCATTGTCAGGGAAGGTCTTTCCTAAAATTTGTTTGAATATTAGAATACTCTTTTTTTTTTTCCAAAAAAACCCAAAACAAACATACTTAAAGATTATCCTTAAGCTGACCTGGAAGAAGATAATGTGTAACTCTGTGCTCAAGTATAGTTTTTTTAATTTGTTCAGTAATAGAAAAGCTGTTTTCAAATCTGCTGTGAAGTTATGAACTAAAAATATTAAGCTTGTTGGTGAAGTACTTGATCAGCAAGAATGAATTTAGGTTTAATTTCCATGAGTTGCCATTTTCATTCTAAATTGCTAAGCTGCCAACATCATGAAATGCTGACAGTAGAGAACGTATAAGCTTGGTAACTCAGGGCTGTCTCCAAGCCTGTTTGTTTACTATGACTACTTTGTAGTAATGAAGTATATGACTTTATGATTATGACTTTACTGTAGCTTGTTCAGATAAACACCTATAGTAAAGATTTAACAGCTTCAGCTGGTCCAAAAAGTGAGATTTCAGCAATGATTTGGTAAAAATATATGGCAACCTAAAATGGAAAGAGCATCCGTGTTAATTTCCGTGGCCTTAAGACTCTTTCTGTTGTCTATGTTCACAGATTTCTCACATTACTGTGACACTTCTGGCATAACAAATTAGTTATTTTTTTCCTTAACGTTTTCTTGTAGATGTTTGACTGGATCACACACAACAAAGGTCTGTTTCTGAACAGCTACACAGAGATCGGAACCAGTCACCCCCATGCGATGGAGCTTCAGACACAGCACAATCACTTTGCCATGAACTGTATGGTAAGAACCAGCTTCACTTCACAGTACTCACATGCTGTCTGTTTGCTCTATATTAAGGTAGAAATCATAAATCATAGACATAAATAATTCCTTCTGTTACAGGTAGTACAAGTTTGTGTTTGAGCAGTGAAATTATAAAACGCGAAGGAGGAAAATAAAGGCTAGCCAAGTCCAGAGGTACTTGGATCAAGCAACAAAATGATTTTGACCAGCAGTAGTATTAAAAAAACAACCTCAGCAGTTCTCAGAAGCTGGGATGTGTTTGAGTACTGCTTTGAGTCTTGCATTAAATTTCAGAGAATCTTGTGTATTACAAAATTTAGTCTGCCATATGGAAAGAAATAGCTTTCAGGATCTTCTGAATAGATTGCAACTCAGACAAGAACTTCTGAAAAGTAGTAGTCAAAAGCTGAGCCTGGTGTAGTCACTTTCTATACTTTTAAGGAGACACACATCTTATTTCTGGCACAGTAAAATGGAGATAAAACAAACTTTTTGTCAAATACCATCTTTGGATGAGCTATCAGTAGGCTGCAATTAGAAATTTTGATTTTAACTTGCAGTGAGTGAAAGCTGTTTATTTTCAGTTTCATGGATTCCTGTTTGAACATGGTGACTAAATTCTTAAGTACATTTTGAAGTCCTTTTTACTAGGAGGATTGGAGGTGTTTAAATAACTTTGGTAGTCTGGGCCTAAATCCAGTCCCTGTCTGACAGCAAAATGAAGAACGAACACTACCAGTCTTGTTAGAAATGAACATCCTTGGCAGTCCAGGGATGGGAATTGAAGTACAGACAAAACAATCAACTCCTTCAAGAAGGTATTTTTGTAGAACAAAACTACTATATGTGGAGAGACTATCAAAGTAAATTTATGTAGGTTATGCATCTTGCTGAAATATAATGGAATGACTAGTAAGGCAGCTGTTGTGTATGGTATAGCTAGAGTTAAGGCAATAGAAGGCACGAGCAGAGAACATATATTTTCTTCTTTTGCAAGTCAGCCATGTTTGCAAAAGTAAAAAAAAAAATAAATCAGTATGCACTTCTTGAACAGAGCAAAGCAGATGCTGCAAAAGTTACATAACTTCATATATGGATATAAGTTTGACCTTTAGGTTTGAAGGTATGGGTTCACTCCGCTGGCGTGGGAAATTGCTCCTGTATGGAGAACCTCCTTGTTGCTCATCACTCGGCATATGAAGTAGAGCAGCAAGAAACTCACAGAAGGACAGTAGGCTTCATTGACATGAGATGACTTGTGGAATTTAGTAATTTTGGATGGTGTTCCAGGCAGTTCTTGGGCTTGTACTCTAAAGGTTAAATTCTTCTTCTGTCGGCCTGTCCTGGTATTAGTCACGTTGTCCTCTTTTTTTCAAATGGGATGACTTCTTTTTTTTCCTACTTCTTCCTACTGTTGATAGGATCTGAACGGTATGGAACTCAAGCAATGTAGCATAATCCCTCCCACTCTGTTTTTCATGTTAGCCTTTTGCTGTTTATCTCTTGTATTGCCTGTAGCAGTCAAATGCATTAATTACAGAGCATTTTTTTCTCAGTCTGTGCAATGATTTCTTGAAGCATGCAAGGAGCAGCTTAAATTTGGAGCAGGTTAACCAGTCCAAATATTCAAGAAGGAAAAACAAGCTGCGGTGTTTCCGTAATGTGTGCACACACACATGCACACACCCCAACATTATTTCCTTGGCACAGAATATGAAAATATTAAAAATTCAAAGCAATCAGTCCCTGGTTTTGATTTCAGCAGCATTCAGGTTTGCTGGGTTTTATCTGTTTAAATGGCAGAAGCCTTAAATGTAAATTAGGGGGAAATATTAAAATGAATGTGACCAAAAAAAAAAATAATTATGTGAACTGATTGAATTTTGGCAGGCCTTATTTTTCACTGGCTTTTGCCTGGAAAAATGTTTAGTGATCTTAACTCCTGCAAGGATGTTCAGCTTCTTCCTGACCATTCTTCACACTCTGTGTTTAACAAGCTACTATTTGTTCACTGCCTGTCAGTGTAACTTCAGTAATCAGAGTTCATTTAAGATCTTGTATGTGAAGGCTCTAACACTAGAGGTTGAATTTAACCTTTAAATCATCTACAACTATGCAAATTTATCCAATTAAATAGAACAGAGAAAGGAAGAGTGGCAACTATGTACTAAGTTTATTATATACAGGAGATATTAAAAGCTTTTCCTTGTGGCCCTAATTGTGCCCTAATAGATCTTGCTTCCTAGGCAGTTTCCTTAGACTAGCTTTAGGTGGGAAAGGGTTGTTCAAAGGATAAATGTTGCCCAAACAGCTAAATGCAACCTCTTGCACTTACTCACAGCTTAACCCTGATAATTGATATTGCATCTGCTTTTCCCAATGCATTGTGGTTGCCGCAGGGCACGTGCTCCCTTCACAGCAGGTGCTACCCTCTGTCAATAGCTGGCTCTTCCATCTCCCCTTACTTCCCAAGCAGCAGCTTAGCTTTCCGAGAGGTTCAGGAGGGCAAATTCTGCAGCTGCTTATGCCAAAGTTGGGTGAGAAAGAGCAGCAGACTTTGGGTGAGATGCCAAAATTTTAATCTGGTCTTCCAGTTTGAAAATGAGCCACCATTGTGAAAGCTACTTAGTTCCTGTCACAAGCAGGAGTTGGTTACATCAAGGGCAAAGAGGATTTGCTGAATATTTCTTTTTTCCCTTGTAATGGCTTTCTGCCATTTTTGGAATCTGATTTTCAGTATTGCTGCACAAAGTAGTTGGAAGTTTAAACCAAATGTTGTAAAACAAAAAGGTGAAGAATATGTTGGGGGAGGAGATTTTATTGTACTTTCAGCAGTTTCATTAGCAGATGAGAAGTCTAAAAATCTTGTGTATGCAGTATGTGGTTGCACTTTGAGGTAACAGGAATAAGTTCATGAAAGTCTTAAACTTAATACACAGGCTTGTTCTCATTGTAATGAAACTGTCCCAGAGAGAAACTGGATAGTAACAGTGATGCACATTGAAGATGGATATATGTTTTGTTACTTTTGCTTAACACACAGGTTGATGTGGCTAAAAAGGCTGCTATGTGAAAGGTAGTTCATATCTTCACATGTCAAGGCTGTGTCGTAGGACAGTTAGATCCCATGTTCTCTGGCTGTGGAGAAAAGTAGAATCACTATGATTCTCCTCTCTAAAGATGAGGGTGTACCATTTAAAAGGCCTGCTTTCAGCAAGAGTAAAATAATGTTGCCAAGTCCTGAGATTTATTTCAGTTAAATGATACTCAGTTTCAGCTTGAAATTCCTCTTTGGATAGCTCAACCAGTGGCTCACTTCTCAGAACAAGTTTTTAGTACCTTTTAAGGGAGAAACTTGCAAATGAGGTATCATAGGAGTTACAAATACAAAAACTGTCTGTTGAGTTCTTGAACTGCAAAAACAAGGTACCCAGGATCATACAATTAGTCAGACTTGCATGCAAGAGTGTGAGCGACTGATTCTGTGCCTGTCCATTCCTTTTTCCTGCCATTTTCCATATGCCTTCTGGGACACAAGGGAAACAAAAGCAGTCATGTGAAATACAGAAGAGGAGAATGATGATCTTAACTACTTGAATATTTTCTTCTACTCTTGCTAAACCAAATGGCCTTGCTTTCATTACAGCCGAACTGTGCCCATCGCTGCACTGAGGGTCAAAATGCTTGGAAAATGATACAGGCCAAAGGAAACTTTCCTTGGAGAAAGCTGAGTCTGGATTATGATTCAAGGGGTGTGCTATGACTTCTTGTCTCAGGGCTGACAGAACCACCAGTAGAGCTATATTTATTAGCCATAATCCAAGAAGTCCTGTGTCAGTTGTAAGCATATTGCGAAGTTGATATGAAAACATAATGTTTTCAAAACAGGCTGTTTGCATATACTAGACCACTGTATCAAATAATTCATGTCATCCAGAAAAGAGTACCAGAGATAAGTACTACTTGGGAGCTTAATTTATAAGTTTGAACACAGCACTTGAATCTCACTGTGTTAAAGAGTTAAGTTACAAAGGTGACTCGGCTTGGCTTGGTCAAATCCAGCCACAGGGACTAGTACAAATGAAAGCATTAAAGAAGGTCAGGTGAGGTAAAATCAGTCTAGCTGACATTGAGTATGAGTTTTTCACTTCCTTTGTGCTACTGATACATTTCACTCTTGAGATTCTTTTTCTTTTAAATATATATTTTTGTAACCATACAGAATTGTCACTTGAGATAAGCTTAAGCACCATGTGAATTCCAGACTGCCCTGGGTCCTCTGAGACTTCAGAAAATGAAAGCAAGACTACTGGTTGTATATTGTGTGTTTCTCAGACTGCTTTGAAATGCAGATTTTCAGTAAAGCCTTTATTCAGAACAGTAGTAAGTGAGCTCTTCTGTCTTGAGGTTGGGGAGTGGGGGGGAAAGAATGTCTGCTTTGTGCTTTTTTTTTGTGTTTTCTTTTGTTTTATAAACTAATAGATTGCTCAGGTGGGGCTTTCAGTAAAAATCATAGAATGGGTTTGGTTCGAAGGCACCTTAAAGATCATCTATTTCCAACCCCCTGTCATGGGCAGGGACACCTCCCACTCAGTAGACCAGGTTTCTCAAAGCCCCATCCAGCCCGGCCTTGAACATCTCCACGGGCGGAGCATCCACAACTTCTCAGGGCACCTCACAACCCTCACAGTAAAGAACTTCTTCCTAACAACTAATCTAAATCTCCCTCTTTCAGTTTAAAACCATTACCCCTTGTCCTATCACTCCACTGCCTGATAAAGAGTCCCTCCCCACCTTTTCTGTAGGCCCCCTTTAGGTACTATAACGATGCTGTAAGGTCTTCCTGGAGCCACCTCTTTTCCAGGCTGAACACCCCCAACTCTCTCAGCCTATCTTCATAGGGGAGATGCTCCAGCCCTTTGATCACCTTTGTGACCTGCCTCTGCCTGTCCTTCCTGTGCTGAGAAATATAACTTAATGATCCATGCCTCCTTTGTGGAGATGTTCTCATTTCACAGGTTTATACAAGGGTCAACTTCCCTTGGTTTTGGGGTTTAGTCATTTATTATGAAAAAGTGAGTGCAAGTGAAAAGTAAGAGGGGAACGAAGGTGGTGTTGGACTACATAGTTTTGCTGTAAGACTCCCCAGGTCCACCATGAAAATATTAGAGTGCAATTTTCGTTTCACTCATTCCAGTAGCGAATAGCAATGCTTAAGTAGTTACCTGAGAGTATTTTGAGGATCCTTGTAGTTGACGAACAGGTTAAATGCTTTCCTTCGTTGTAACCTGGATGTTGCTAAGTTTTTTGTTGTTACCTTATTTGCTCTACAGCCTTCATCTTTGAAGTTTGGAGAGTTTTACTGTTGCTGCAAGAACGAGAATAGAAGAGATGTTAGAAAACATTTAAATAGTTAAAGCAGATGTTATTTCATATGTTAATGCTACACCTTGTCTTGGTGGCCATTTTTGTTTAAGGGGCAGGTAATTTGGAAGCTCCATTGCTAAAATACTTTCATCACAGGCAAATAGTTCAAACACACTACAGTCTATATAGGTACTAGTTATGATGCTTGCAGACCATGTTACTGGGGTGGTTGTTTATAACTGAATGCTTAATAAACAGTCTCTGTGTCAGAAAACAACTGTTTGAAATCTTAGAATTAAGGAAACATTTTCTAAATGGGTCTGGGAAAACCAAGAAATGAAAAAGAACCTCCAGGGCATCTGCCAGTTCTATTCTGTATTGAGTGTGATAGAAATTCAGTTAAGCTGGCAGGCTGTCACCTATATTTTCCCCTGTGTACTGGCCTTTCAGGCGTACACCAAAGAATGACACAGTGCACTACAGCTTGTGTTAGGCTGCTAATCTGTGTTGCCTTGCTGAGTAGTACTTTTTTATATGTACGCTCACTTTAGGGAATAATTTTGCAATTAGGAGCTTTCCAGATATTTTAAGGTGTCTTTTCAGCTTCTGACTGAAGGGCATTGTGAGCGAAAATGGTTGTGTTAAGTACATTCATGTTCTTACTATACATACTGTAATGCAGTAATGTGAATTGTTCCCTTCTTAGTTTTGTTACAAAGCCACATGTAACACAATGTAAGACATAAAGTATCACTATAGCCTTTTTAGACGGTAGATACGCATTTAGAAGCTGCAGATGTTTTACGTAGATTCACATGATGTAAATGAGCTGAATAAATCTTTAATACTTATTACCTCATAGCTATTGCATCCTTAACTGAAGCCAGGATGTAAATCTACACAATGAGTAAGACGTCAGTCCCTGGGGAATGAGCACCAGTTTACTTGGAACGGTGCTTCTCAAGCAGTGCACAAAATATGCATTTGTCATATAATAAAGAGAGTGGACCTGCCTGTCCTTTTAAAAAATTGAACAAAATTTGTTAACCTTCAACAGTCAGTTAAAAACACTCCAATTGTAGTGAGTTCCTAATTGAGAGTCTTTTCTTCCTTAACTAAATTTGTCTCTTTTGGGTTATTGCATTCTAAAATACTGAGACTTAACCTGTAGTAGATATATCAGGTAGTGAGGGATATGATAATCGGTGGGGGGGAAGGTTGAGATTATAAGATTATTATTTTGGTTTTTTTTTAGAGGGGAGGAATGTGGTGTACGTAGCTTGGAAAGTGTTCAACTCTCAGTCTACTAACTCACAATCATACTCCTACAGGGGGTATTTTTCCATGCTTGTGAAGCCAGATTGCCATGGGAAAATGAATGCATTTTAACCACAGTTCAATTTTGATTTGTTTAACTTCACGTTTATGCTGCCTTGTCTTTCATATCTAACTGACGTTCCAGAATTTCCCAAATTCCTTTATTGTGATAAACAGTTCAAATAGCAGTCTAATATATCCTTTGTTCTTTTCTCTCTTGACACTTCTTTTTTTTTTTTCACACCACTGAAAAGCCCATGTAATGGCTTTTGGATTCATTTAGCACTCTCATATTTATGCTACATACACCTTAATAGGCCTAAATGCTTTCCAGTCTTTTAAAATTTATTGGAAATGGCAATTCTGTTCTCTTGAGTTATTTGTCTGCGCTTAAGAGGATAGCATATGCATGTGGGGTAACCTAGAAAATGAAAAGGTAGTATTGTGCAAGAAGGAAGAATGGCTAATGTGACACTGCTGTGTTCAGTTTATTAAGTGGACCAGCTGGGGTGTAGGCTGTGTCAGGTATGCTCCTGCTTACACACATGTATACAGGTGCAATTAATAGAGACCTTTGCCAATTACTGCTCAGATGAATCAGCACCCTGAAGCCTGGAGGAACTACAACACTTGCTCCAGCCAGTCAGTGTCAGGCTCTGGGCAACGGCTTGATGCCAGCAGGTTATGGTTCCACCTCATGTGCTCAGCATCCATGTGGCGTTGGGTGTCTATGTCAGCTTTCTCCCCTGACCTCTCTTATCGGCAGGGATATGTATAGTCAGATTTTGGCACAGGCTGCCCATCTCATCTCTCAACAGTAGTATAACCTGATAGTTTTCCAGCAGTTTCCAGCTTTGTTCTTCTGTCACTTGTTGAACTGTGGCCTTTATTGAGGCTTGTTGCAGTCAATTCTGTCTCCCCCAGCTCATTAGACTTGGTTCCTCAACCCTTGATTGGGGAAGGTTATGATGGTGCTGCTGATAGGTAGCTAACGGCCCCATGGCATTCCCTGTGTGTTGGCATTCCAGAAAGTACCATGTGGACAAGAGGGGAAAAATATTTCACTGTGGAATGTTGAGATTCTAATAGTGTCTGTTTTCTTCCCAGCCATTCTGTGTGATAATGTTTGGCAGTTTGGTTCCACGTGTAAATTTTTAGGATATAGGCAAGAACAAGTGCAACTACCAGAAGTAGCCAACAGATGAAGTGGTTTGTGCTGTAGTTCGTGCAGAAAAGGCCAGCAACTCTGCTCAGAACAGCATCCAGGTCCTCAGCAATGGTGGTGATGCACCCCAGGGCACAGTTCCCAGCTCCTGCTGGACTGACTGTCCATTGTAACATCAGAGATCTCAATTCAGAGGAAGCTCCTGAAGGAAGACACCGCTCTGCAGGTCTGGGGCCGCAGGCAATGCCTGTGGCCTCTTGCCAGTGCTGGGGCAGCATAAGGTAGTTTCCCTGCCCACAGGAGGTGTGCAGTTATTAAGGATTTGTGTCACAAAGTAAAGGAGCTGCAAGAGGAGGTTAGCAGTTTGCACAGCATCAGAGATAATGAGAAGGTGATTGACCAGATCTTTTAATACACTCTGCAACTCCAAGATCCCAAACTACCAACTGTATTGAAGGGAGCACAGTCAGGTAGAGTTTGTGTCTGTCTATTCAGGTAGTGGAGACTCCTGTGATGACGTAAGTTGGAAGATAATGGCTTCTGGCACTAGGAGGAAGGTTTCTGCTCCACCTAAAGATATGCAGCTACAGAATAGGTTCACGCACCTCATGGCTGATGAGGAGCTGTTAGCTATCAAAGCATTTGTGCTATCTGAGTCTGAGCCACACAGGAGCACCAAAAGGAAGAGGCAAGTGACAATAACGGGAGAGTTCCTTCTGCAGGAGGGAGCAGAGACTCCAGTCTGCCAACCTGACTTATTCTCTGTGGAAGTTTGATGTTTGCTGGGAGCTTGAATTTGGGATGATGTGGAAAGACTGCCAAAGCTTGTCCAGCCTTCATACTATTGGCCCTCTGCTCTTCCATGCGAGCAGCAACAATACTGCCAGGGTGACCTGGAAAGTCTGAAGTGTGACTACATGGCTCCAGAGGGCAATGGTCAAGTGCATGGAGGCCAAAGTGTTTGTCTTCTCAGTCCTGTTGGTGAGATAGTACATGGACCCTGCAGGTCAACAACTGTTTATACACTGGCAACAGTGTTTTGGTTCCTACAGCCTTGGGACCTCTTTCTGAGTATAAAAAATTGCTGATCAGCTAAAGTGGGGCAAAATTATCTTTGCTAGCAGGCCAGACAACCAGATAAAAATAGCTTTAGGATAAGAATGATGGGAGAGGGAGAAAAGGACCAACAATCAAGTGAGAAGTGGTGGACTGGATTGGCAAGCAGAGGACCTGCTGTGATGTGAACAAAACGGTCACTGTAATCAACAAAATAGAACTGAACTGGAGTTGTTCGAAGTGTCTGCACAGAAATTAGGATGTGCCTATAGGACAGTGTTTTTCCTATGTTATGTGTTTATGAATGTCTTGTTGACTTGAATGTCTGTAAACATTCTTATTGAAGCTGTTACAAAATACGGTTAGCTTTTCATCTTCACTGTAATAATGGGTCTTCATGTAATATGACTTTAAATTGACTTTAATGTTAGCTTGACACTCTCTGGTCATTTCAAGTTGTTCTTCTTCCTTGTCAGTAATACAGATAGGCTGTCACATTCTACATCTAGATTCCAAGTCATCTTATGCACAAACTTGAGAAGTAAAACCAGTCTATTAAGCAGTACTGTAATAAAGAAGAATTTTGTAGAAGTATACCTCTGTATTTAAGTGGTCTGCTAACTTCCACTAATTTTTCCCTCCTCCTTCTCCACAGAATGTGTATGTAAACATAAACCGCATCATGTCAGTAGCAAATCGCCTGGTTGAGTCTGGCCATTATGCTTCACAGCAAATAAAACAGATCGCTAGTCAGCTGGAGCAAGAGTGGAAGGCGTTTGCTGCAGCCTTGGATGAACGTAGCACGTTACTGGATATGTCCTCCATCTTCCATCAGAAAGCTGAACAGGTTAGTGAATGAGCGCCAACAAAAATTTCCATGCTGGAGTGTGGGTTCTGCTGTTTGCTTTTGGTTTAGACAGAAGTACAAGAGAGTGATTGAAAAGGCTGGCAAAAAGCCAGAGCATTCATTTCTGCCCATTTCAGCTGATACTCAAAACAAAAACTTATTCTCCTCAGGACAGCCCACTGCCCTCATATTCTCCGCAAAATGTCTTATCCATATCAATCGAAGATAAAACTTAGCGAGATTAGATCTATGAAGTGAAATTAATTGGTAACAAATTCTTAATTCTATGAAGCTTTCGAATTGAAAGAAAGGAAAAAAAATACTACAGTCAGTATTAATATAATGCCTTTTTTACATTCAGAAATCTTCACTTGTTCTATTGTCCTCACCACTCCACCCCAATCAGTCCCTGAGTATCAAGATTTAACTCATAGTGATTGCGTATAGAAAACTAAAGTGAATGGGCCTAAAAGTTGAGAAGTTAGTTAACTGTCTTCTGAATCTGAAATTGTGGTGGGAGATGTTTACTTAGTATCCCATAAGAGATTCTTCCTGTATTAAACAAAAATTTTAGCTTTAGGCCTATACCAATTATTTTAATTAAGTCATTAACAGTGTGTAACTGCCAGCGAAGAGGTATATGTAGGGGAAATAGGAATAAATATCCCCAAGTTAATAGTCTTGATGGTGAAAGCATGTTTTCCCCTCAAGGGAATTCAGTTCTGAAGGAGTTGTTCTGTGTGTGTGCGCTGTTGAGGCATCCATTGATATTATAGGGTGTCTGCTCTGTACCTCTCTGGTGAATTTGGAGAGCAGAGATTCTTGGATGGTTATGGCTGACTGAAGCTCTGGTGTGCTGTGTGGCTGCTGTAGATACTTTGCTTTCCATTGGCCTTGCTAAACTGGATCCAAGAAAAGGTCATATGTCTGATTTAACTTTAATTTGGAATAAATTAAGGAACCACTTGGGAGTTGATAACTGCAAAAATAGGGAGAGACAGTGCACTTTAAGAAGGGTGTTGGTTTTTTTTTTTCCTGAATTCTACTACACAGATATTCAGCTTCACAAATGTCAGGAAATTAGAAATATGAATGTATTAAGATGCAAATATACATTGCTTTTCATTATGTTAGTTGTGATATTGCTTTAACTGTCCTTAGACAGACTAAGGTAAAGTATATAAGCCGATGCTACTAAATAAGGTTTTTAGCAGGTTTTAGATTCATAGAATAGTCTGGGTCAGAAGGAACCTTTAAAGGTCATCTAGTTCACTCCCCCTGTAATAAGCAGGGACATCTTCAACTAGATCAGGTTCCTCAGAGCCCCATCCAACCTGACCTTGAAGGTTTCCAGAGATGGGGCATTTGCCACCTCTCTGGGCAACCTGTTCCAGTGTTTCACCACCACTGTAAAAGATTTCTTCCTTAACTAGTTTAAATCTACCCTCTTTCTTTAAAGCTGTTATGCCTTGTTCTATTGCTACAGGCCCTGCTTAACCAAACAAACAAACAACAAAACACCCCCCTACCCCCCCACAAAAAACCCCAAAACATCCCTATCTAAAAAGGAGCTGGATATATAAAAGTCATGATCCAGCTTGAAGCATTTGATAGCATGGTATCTTATTAGTATTGATGCTTTACTAACTACTTGGATTATTCAGGTTTACATTTAAGTGCTGTCAGCCATACCAGTAGGAGAGAGATGGTGAACCATGAACAGATAGGTATATCTTGAATCGGGTGCTGTCCTTTTTATATGAAAATCATATTCAGCAGATTTCAGGGGAGTAAATTTTGTGTGTGTGTGCTCAGCAGCTGTGGGAAGGGTTGGTGTTACCTTCTTGAGCAATAAATGTAAACGTAAACAGAAGGAAAGAGAAGAAAGAGAGAAAATAGTGCAGCATCTCAGCATCTGCGGAGATTAATTTTCTTGCTCTTTAATTGCTCCTTCTGTGGTTTTAATTTTATGATTAACTATGATGGATTGCCATAGTTGCTTCATAAGATACCTGACTGTGATAGAGTAGCTGTTTCATTAAGAGTGGAGAGTAAGTTCAAGGAAAACAGGGTTTGGAATGAGAGGAATGACCCCTTTAGAGACTGGTGATGCTCAAAAAGATTATTAGAAAATAAGCAGCCAAAGAAATAACACATCCTTCTTGCATGCATGTCTTCCCCTGCAAGTGACAAGTGAGTGTCACTGCCTGCTGTCCGACACAGTGAAGACTGCATCCCACTATCAGTCCCTGTTGGTGGGTGCAAGAGGTGTAGCTCTGTGGTCCCACATGGAACTTCTTTTAATGTTCAGTGTTTGACGCTAGAGATTTTTAAAATTGTCCCTTGATGAAATGAGAATTAAATAAGTACCCTGAAGTACTTTAACACCCTTCCTCTCAGCTTTCAAACAATAATGGAGTACCAGAAATGATCTGTGGATTGTTTTTTTCTGAAACCAGTACATGTGCTGCAGGGATTAAGATACATATGAGAAATGGCTTCAGAAACTTGAACTTGTCATGAGTATAGGACAAATTTAGTTTACATGTATCACGTGTACTTGGCTGTACTAAGTTTAACAGCTGTGAAAACTGCTAGAAAAACATGTTTTTGCCTCTTTACCACCATAGCAAGGGTATAAAATTCATGCCCCCTAGCTGTCAAAAATAAGTTGACAGAACTTCAGCTATGCATACAGCTATGATGGCAGTTTCTTGTCTGTCAAGACAGCTCAAGCTTCATAGCTAAGTTAAATTGTCTGCAGAAGAGGTTCTGTTGCAGTATCCTCAATTTCACCTGAAAGGCTTGACTTGAGCAGCTATGCTGACCTAGCCGTGTGCTCCAAGTTCAGTGTTAGTCCTGTGAGACCCCCGCTTAAGTTGTAAATCCCTGACATGCTTGCTGCTGTAGTAGCTTGCCAAATGGATTTAGTGCTTTTCCGCGTGTAGAAGTTAGTGCTGTGGGGACTGAAGTGTGAATTTGCTGTGCTCGGATGCTGCTTTGCCTCCTTGATGATCTCTTTTCAGCAAAAGACAACTATGGAGTGTTTTGATGAAGAGTTCACCATTAATTCTTTTTTGTATGTGTCATGTGCACATCTGTGCAAAGTGACTTGGTTTTCTCTGAAGACAGAGAAAAGGTGAGGTGATACCTCATGATACCATGACTATTTGCACAGGCAGTTGATGGCTAAGAGCTGAGAGTCTGGACTTGAAAGTTGTATCATATTTTACCAATTTGTATACACAGAACCTTAACTGTCTTTCATGCATCTGAAATGGTAGGTGTAGGGTGAAGTAGATTTTTGTTTAGCTGCAAAGTCAAGAAAAGGAGCAAGCGAAAACTTGAAACATCATTATTGCCAGCAGTTTTATTGGTTCTGAAGGTTGTCAATATACAACTAAGCCTTGCCTGTCTGTGAATGTTTCAGAGTTCCATAAAACTAAAAGCAGAAGTATAATCAGACTTAAATATTTCATTCTATTCTGATATAAGGTTCATTTTGCTCAGTTCAGACAGAAATACTTAAAATATTTTTCCCTTTAAAAAGTCAGTCATTTCAGTGGCTGTCACACAGATGTCAATTTATTTTTATTTTTTTTTTATATTACCAGCATTTGCATACTTACTGATAGAATCCAAAATCAAGCAGAATGTTTTTTCTCTGTTGCAGTACATGAGCAATGTGGACTCATGGTGTAAAGCCTGTGGTGAGGTGGAGCTTCCCTCAGAACTGCAAGATCTAGAAGATGCTATCCATCATCATCAAGGGATATATGAGCATATTACCTTGGCTTACTCTGAGGTATGTGAATTGTTTGTTTCCTTAGGTTGCTGACTTGGATAAAATGGTATAATGTTTGGATTATGAAGTGGCATCACTTGTTGTGTGGTGCATTAGTTGGAAATTCAAGTGCCTGGCTTCTTGTTTAATTTAGTATACTAGACGTTGCTACTGTTGTTCAAAAGTTGAGTGTTAACCCTTCCCCTTAATCTATTGAAAGAAATGTAAAAGGCAAGATGGAACTGTGTGTGGTACAGAGAAACCATGCAATGTACTAAGTATGTTCTAATTTACATTTGTATGTCAGTAACTTTTAATAGCAATATGATACTACTGTTTATACATTTACTTGAAGGGAAGCTGGTTTGGTATTCTTTGGGAAAGCATTTTGTTGCCGTGGTTTGCTTTAAGTGTGTTTTGAAAAATCCATCTCTGAAATTGTCTCACAAAAAAAAAGGCTTAATCATCAAAGGATGTCACTTGACAAGCCGGAAGGTAATATTCGTAGTTCTGCTAACCTCAAAGACACTCAAATGAGCCAGCATGCCTATGTAGTCAGCACCCGTATGATTAGCATATTCTATGCTGCTGCTCTAATTGTGGATTCTGCACACAGTGAGGTATTTCTGATAGTTGTATTTACAACCTAAGATAAAATGCTTACTCTAAACGTGGCCTAGAAAGTGATGACTAAAGTTATCTATTGTTTTTATTAAAATTCTGAGTTCTCTCATGTGGTTCAGTTAGCTGAAGTGAGAAATTAAATGGGTATTGACTTCACCATTGGCTAACAAGTATTTTCTGTTTTTCCTACTAAGATTTTTTTGCTTTCTTTTTCCAGGGTTGTTCTCATCAGAGGGTAATTTTTTTTTTTTTTTGTTCAATTGGACAGGTGTTATTCTGGATTAAATACAGCAGTTTCTGTTCTCGTGGAAGTTGTGTAAAATTACGCATTTAGTTAAAAAACTATCAGCAGACACAGGATATCTTAGACCACAGCCTGCACCTTCTTTTAAAAGGAGCTCATGTGGGATTGAATTAATGGGTTTGATTTATATGTTACACTCAAGATAAAACTACTTTCTGATGAACCAGCTGTATTATGAGCAACTGAATTATAAGTCTGGTCGGTCACACTTCATTTAGCAGTAAAGGAGGGTAAAGTTAGTGATGATGATCAGTCCTATTGTTAGTATATCAAAACGAGGTTTTTGGAATACCTGCCATCTTAGGGCCTCCATAAACTTTACCATGAGTCAGATGTCCAGAGTTCACCTCAGTTGTTGCTCTGTTGTGTAAAATACACACTGATATCTCCATTCCTGATATACGCCACCTTACTATGTCAACTGATCTAAAGACTTACTGAAGCACGCCTTCGGTGATAAAACTTGTGATCTTACTATATGTACCTGTTTTAACTAACTCTTAAGAGCATCATTTGTAGGCAATTTTCAACATTATAACCTCTCTGCGTAGGGAGGATTCTACTGCAAAACAAGGGACAGAGGGTAGCATTTTTCTTTGTGGATTTATGTGGAGAGAGGTGATCTACAATGTACATTCCATGGAATGTGCAGGAAGAAATAAGAAGGCTAGGACTGTCTAGAATAATGATTATTAAGCATTGAAGTTAAAATAGTGGAACTTTTTAATTAGGTTTTGTTTATTTTGGATTGGAGTCTTTGTGTTATTTTCCATCAGGGATGTGACTGGATTAGAGCCTGCTGTTAAGTGTAAATAAGTACGGATTACCATGTTAAATAGTGTTTGATTCCTGGTGATGCATAATGAAAATAAATTAGATGGGTAGATTATAGGACTGTTCTGGTAAGTACCTTGAAAATCTAAGATTTCAAAGCTGTAGCTTTCAACTTTGGGACTGCTAAGATTTTAAGAAAATCTTTATCGGTACTGCTCAAAAAAGAACATGAGATGCTTTTCTTCTGGTTTCAGGTCATTACTTTTTCCCATCTGGTAAAGCAATAGATTTGTCTTTAGCAACCCAAATTGGTGCAGAAATAATAGCTGTATGTTGTGTACACGTTGTGCTCCTCCTTGGGACAGAAGTGTTCATTTTGCCTTATTTAAACACACATTCCTCTTAGAAGATTGATGAAGTTGTCTTTCTGGGTAAAGATATTACAGAACTATTGCTTATCATTATTAGATGTATGACTTCATTTCTGTAACAGCACAGAGCTCCTTTCATTTTGTGATGAATGAACAGTGGGAGGAGAGAGAGAGGAACACTGGAAATTACACCACTTTGTCATTCATTTTAGATTACAATGTCTTGACAACATGACTTGGTTGCAAAGTAGAAGACAGCAATTTTAGGAGAGTAAATGCTTTTAGGACTAGACAGTCTGATTTTACTGAGGATAATTACTGTATATTATTAGAAAAGTAACTTGCTAGCTTACAAGCTTAAACAACAAATGTGCTTGAAAATCCGATAGCTGTGCCTTAAGTGAAGGTATAGATCTCTCTGAAATCTTAAGGTAGTCATGCACTGGGAAGGAAGAAAACTTTGGTGTGTTAATTCCAAAGAGGAAATGAGCATGATGATTTGTTTGTAAAACTAATAAACTAATCAGATCAAGGGGCTGTCACAATTAATTGATTTTATTTTTTTCCCCCCTAAATTTAATAGACTCTGGATAGATAACTGAAGTCCATTATCCTGAAATATTTGAAAGACTTGTACTAGGTAATTGCTTTGGACACAGAAAAGAAAAAAAAACAACCCAAACCTGTCATTATAGTAACTAGTATGGACTGTACTCTTTCTGCCTGACTTGACTTTATAAGATCTAATTTTCCAAGTGAACTTCGTTCTCTGTGTTGATACTTATTACTAAAATGAAAAAGCTTAAATTGGAACTGAAAAATAAACTCACTTGTAAACTAATAATTAGAAAAGAATTTTCAATCTGGTCTGTTTGACTACTGAATAGCAAATTTTAAATGTGGCTAGATCTAGTGAAAATTGTTGAAAATAGCCACTGGGGGAAGGCCTTGACAAATTATCTGGTTTTGACATGGTGCTGATTTGATGGATTCAGACTATTGTTTACACTCCAGTCTTGTGGGTTTGGATTCATTTTTCCTGCCTGTTAGATGAGCTATTAGAGAAGTTCTTTACAGATAGCTGAATGATACTGAATTGTAACAGTTTTTTGAGCTTCATGCTAAAAGTGACAGAACAGTTAAATGGCAATGAAAGGTGCTTTCAACAGCCTTGGCAAGTGCTAAACATGAGTAGTGACCAGATAAGACAGGATTATCGGTTTTTAAGTAGCCTGCAATGTAAATCTGAATATTTTTGCAGTGGTTTGAATCACAGAAGACAACAATTAGAAGTGACTAATGTTTCTTGTCAGCATCAGTAGTTGAGCACATTTTTGGAAAAGAGTATCCCTCTGTGCGGCATGGAAAGGTTTTAAGTGACTTAACCAGGTGTAAGTTTGCTGTAACAGTATTTTGCCTTTGGCTTGCCAGTAACAGTAATAATTTAGAAATTGTAAATTTTGTCAGATCAAATTGTGTTTTAAGTTTATATCTGTTGGTCTAAATGTATTTATCAAATTGATATTAACCTATAAAAAGTAACCCCACAGTTCACCTTTACAGCAAATGAAAAGAGGGCTGCTCCTGGAAGGATAATTCTTGGTAAATGCCTAATTTTAGATGATTCCTTGACTAGAGAAACAGCTGAAAAATATTTAGTCTAAATTACACTTCACCTGTTAAAAAACCAAAAATCACTTGAAAGGAAAAGCACTTTTAATATAATGGAAAGATTGAGAGACGGGCAACAGGCTGTTATTTAGAAGAGTGCCACTTCTTCAAGTTGTCTTATGTAGAGGGAGAACATGTACACTTCTTTTTTTATTTGTCCTGTGTAGCAACTGCATGTAATCATGACGAGAATAAAAAAAAAAATTAAAAAAATCTTCATTGGTGCTTTGTGAGTTCTTAGAGACATCTAAAATGGGGAGAGAGGGTGAGGAATGAAATAAGTCTAACAAGCTTTTGTCAATGCAAGTAAATTCTTGGTCCTTTCTGGTGGTCAGGTGAGCCAAGATGGAAAGTCACTTCTTGACAAACTTCAGAGACCTTTGACTCCTGGGAGTTCTGATTCCCTCACTGCTTCTGCCAACTACTCAAAAGCGGTTCATCATGTTCTGGATGTCATCCATGAAGTTCTGCACCACCAGCGCCAACTGGAAAATATTTGGCAGCATCGAAAGGTCCGCTTGCACCAGCGGCTTCAGCTATGTGTTTTTCAACAGGATGTTCAACAGGTAGGTTTTATTTCATGTTCTCTAAATGCCTTTAGTCGGTCAGCCTATGGTTTGTTGCTAGTTGCATTGACAGGTGGGGTTTGATTGGTAAACCCTGTGTTCTATAATTCAACAATTGGATAGTTCCATGGGATTGACTGACTGATTCCAAGTCCTGTGTGTTATCAGAGGGTATTGTCTGTTATGGGTAGAAATCATATTTGTAAATTACCTCTGTTTCAGTTTGGGATTTTTTTTGTTTACTTTTTTTAAGTTTACCACTTTGTTTACTTAAATAAAATGAATGGGTGAAACAGATTTTTATTCTAGATGGTTATTCTGAGCCTGTGCTGGAACCTGACACTCACACTCTAGGTAGAATTCTGGACTTGAGGTATCAGAAAGACTTGTGGGACTAGTGTGCCAAAAATTAATAGTGTTATTCTGTAACAAATTTTTGGCTTCAGATCTTCAGTGGTACTTATTTGATTTAATAGGGTTTCTTTAAAACCTGAGAAGTATACAATAGAAGTATAAAAATTATAGATAATAATTACTTTCAGACAATGGTGCTGTTCTTGAATTAATGGTTATTAGCTACCTTATTTTTACTGTTATGATGGCATCCATAAAAGTTAGTAGCTAGATACAGACATAAATATTTCTGACATGATTATAGTGATTATAGCTTAAAAATTGTTAAAATCCTTCAAAAACTCCTTTGCTGGTAGATTTTTAATAAACAGAAAAAGTTTACCTTAGGCTGCAATTGATAGATATTAGTAATTTATCCCTAAATAGCTCATCTTCATAAAAAAGTAAAGATGGCCAGTATTTGCCGATCATTTTCTTTCATTTCAGTGTAAAGTTGCTTGCAAATCAGGAACTGCTGAATGGGTGTTTTAGGGAGCCAGTCATACATTCTGGTTCAACTAATCTTGTTTCATCCAAATCAGTTGCACTTTAAGCCAATTTTCCCGTACATACCTGTTTCAAGAAGATGCTGAACATGAGCAGCCGGGAGTGAAACATCATTTACAGTAGTTGACAAAGTTACTTAATTCAGGCATGCAGTGGGGATAGTGAGCAATCTTGTTAGTTCAACTTTCTTCTCTACACAGTACCTATCTCTTCCTGTAAATTAAACAGCTTAAAAATACTTAAGCACTAAATTAAGTGTAAAGCTATTGAAACTTTATTACTTAATTTTTGATGTATAAAAGAGGCACGTATTGAAAGGCAGGCACTTATCCAACTTCTTAACAACCAGATGTGACGAAAGAGACGTCATGAAAAAAGTGAAAGAAACTGTGCTCGATATTATGAATGGTCAGGAAGAGATTGGAGAACCAAACTGAAAACACTATTATGCCATTGTATAAATCCTAGAGGCACTTGATCAAGATTAATATGTAAATAGTGGCTAGTACTTGCATGAGTAGTCAGTGAAGGGCACTTGTCAAAACTGATGAGGTACAGTCCACAAAGGAATCGCCTCTTAAACTTAAAAGCCTCATAAGGAATCTTTAGAAACTGAAATTAACATGGTGGTTTGCTTCTTGTAGGGAAAATTGTGGGTCCTCTTAGTGGTAGCCTAGTGCCAACAAGTGCAGATTGGATCCTGGAACTGCCTCCTCTAGTTAGAATTTAATGTAGATAGGATCTACTTAGGCAACCTAGGCCAAGTGATCTCCTGAGGTTATTTGCCAGATACATAATTCAGGTTTCAGGCTAGTAGGCCAGGCTGCAGGCAGCTTATTTCCTGGGGGAAGGTGTTAATTAAATGCTACAGAGTGTGTTACTGTGCTCTTCCTGCTCTTTGCCTTTACTGTCATGGGAAATTCTCATTTTGTGCTCTTTCCTAAGTCATGGCTCTCTGAGTGGAAGAGTTAGCTCCGAGATTGCTTTTTTCTTTGAAGTTGGCAAATAACCCTTCAGTTAAACTCAAATCATTGTAGAGTCATCACTAGGTTCTTCAGCAAGAAGCTGGATTTTCCTTCTCTGTATGAGACCTGTCAGCCCTTGGAACCAGTACATTTAAGGTCAAATAGTCACAGGCTTGAAAACAACACAGTAGACAGCTTTACCTATTTTATAACCTTCAGTACCAAGATTGTGTTATCCAAATCATGCATGTGGATTATGAGTATACAAGAATTTTTCAGTGTGAACTGATTGACTCAAGGGAGTTAATCCACCTAGGCTCATTATTCAGTACGTACTTTACCTTCTGGTTGGAGAAACTCCTTTCTTTGTGTTTATGCCTCTGGTTCCTCTATATGATTTACAAGGCAGATAATTTCATTAAGATATCAAGATACTGTTTTGACAATTTGATGCTGCAACCTTTGGTGCCAACACATTTCTTTATCAATCACTTTAGGTTTCAGACTAGGTGTAATGTACGTGAGAGTCTGTGCTTGACATGTTCCAAAGCCCATGCCTTAATATCCAGTAGTTGCCACTGCCAGAGACTGGATTGTCCTTTGTTATCCACGTAATGGCCATTAACATCCACATTGGAGGCTTATGAAATGTAAAGCTCCAAAGCAACTTTGGGAAGTACTTCAGTTTTCATTTGCACGTTTTCTTTGACCTCTAAGTCTTTGTTCAGACCTTTAAAAAAAAAAAAAAAAAAACCAAAACCAAAAAACCTAAACCAAAACCATTTAAGATTATGTAGATTATTTAGCATGATTTAGAAACTAGCATGACAACCTTTTTAAATTTTTGTCAGTAAAGTTTTTTTTGGGTTTTTTTAATGTCAAAATAAACTGAGTGCTGCTCTCTTCCACTTACTGTAGTTAAATTGTACAGAGTGGCAACCAACCAAGTACACTGTAAGTGAATCTATAACTGTCCTTCTTCATTAGTCTGTGATTTCCTCCTCTTTCCTCTGCTGACATAATTTTCTTTTGGATTAATGAAATAAATGAGTTCATGGAAGTATTAAGTGAGTGACCGAGCTGAGTTGGAGGAATTACCTGATTTCAGATGGTACTTCATTTCATGTTACTTCCACCTTAGAAAACTAGTTGTGTGTTGGGTTTTCTTCTTCTGTCTTGTATGGAGAAAGTGTTTCTAGAGGAGCTTTCCAAATCAACAAAAAAACCTGGTGTGAGCTGTGTACACGAAGAATCATCTGGTAATTTCTTGGAGCAAGTAGTAAGGAGAAGTAGCATGTAAAGTTAGTAAATGAGATGTAAATTACAGCAAACCTGATACTTGATATGTGAAAGCCTATGACAGTCTGAACAGAATTCTGAGTTTAACCTTAGATAACAGAAACATCTAGTTTCTGGTTTGTTCTTATGTTAATGCCAAAAAAGAGAGTGTTTAAATAAAACAACAAACAAACAAAAAACCCCACATAAAACCAACAAAACTCACCCAAACAAAAAATCACATCATTGGGTGTTGCACTCTGTTGTTGATAATCCCTCTAGTGGAAAAACATTAACAAAAGTATAATTTTATTTTAAGAATTAACAAGCTTACCAAGCCTTTCACCTAAGGAAGGGAAGGGAAGGGAGCTGGCTCTGACAGTTCTGATATGAATAAATACATCAGACTTGCAATAGCAACATGGGTTTGGTGCTGGTAGGCTATGAAAGGACAAAATTGAATATAGAGATGTTTCTGGTAGAGTGATACTGTTGACACTCCTAAGGTGAAAGTTTTGAGGCCTGAAAGAATGATACTGATGGCTTGTAAGCCAGTGTTTAGTAAAATATACTTGTAGTATTATTGGTTTTTTGGACACATACATTTATTAGGTCTTCACTAATCTCAGGTGTCTTCTCTGTCCATTCTGGATAAATACGCTGCTTCTCTTTCATTCATCTGCCTGCTTCAAGGACTCCGTCTGAGTTTCTGTTGTAACAATCACTTGTTTCTGCCTTGATTAATGAAGGGTAAGCCAAGAATGCTTGCTACTTGCTGAACGTGAAAATAATATTGATTTCACCATGTGATTCCCTTACGGCTTTTGGAGGTGATTCCAGTGTAGAATGGTGTTTGGGTTTTTTTTTGAGAGAGGTTTTTCACATTTTAACTCTCCGAAGGTTAGAAATGCAGAGATTTCCATCTTCACCTTCTGAATGTTAAGTCAGCACCAAGTTAAGTGGTGGAGATCAGAAAAGTGAGTGTGTGCACAGTAGGTAAAGGGGTGGGGAATAAGGACTGGATAACAATATGGGAAACACTGGTGAATATGAGCACCTTGAATCTGCAAAAGATAAGATTGTTTATTTCTGCAAGCAGCATATACAAATGTGCATTTTATACCTCATTTTACGTGAGCAATGAATTTGTCAAGATGAAGCTGTCTTTCCATAGTAGTTTCTTCTTATCATATATTTAGTATTGGTGCTGGAAAAACAAGGATTTTTCTAGATCCTGTATAGGGCATAGATGGTTCTGCTGAGACTGCAGTTCTAGCTTAATTGCATTGTTAAAGCAACTTGCTGCAGTGGAGGATAATATTATTCACCCTTTCACTGAACAGTACTGAGCCTCTTAAACTCCTGTGTGTTACTGAACTACTAGAGTGAATTGCATTTGCTTTCAGTATCAGTAGAAGAGTCCTTAGTGGGTTGGTATGATGGTTTCTGTAACTCTTAACATCTCCAGGAAGAGGAAGAAAATTTATCAATTAAGAGTGCTAAATGGCTAATATCAATGCCAGCTAATGGTATTGTCTTTTGGTCAGTGGTATGCAAAACGTGTCGCTGACAGGCAAGAGCATACCTCAACTTTGACTCTGCTTTTACGTGCTGTGACCATCCCAAATAAGAGTGCTTCCTCAGTTTTGTTAACAATCAAGTTAAGAAGGTTGAGCACTAATAAGGCTTTCATTCATACCGAGTTCATTTAGAGGCAGCGTATGTTTTTCTAGTTGACTGGTTTATGTCATGATCTATGTACTGGGTTTCTATGACTCTTTCTTCTCTTGAGAAGTTACTGAGCATTGTTTGGAGCAAAAATCATTCTCCCTGGGCTGCTTCCTCCTTTTCGTCCCATGCTTTCTGGGACAGATTTTGCTGCTGATTTCATTTGTTAGCTTATAACTGTTAGTAGTCTCCAGAGTCCAGTTTAATTCTCTCATCCAAACATGTCTCTTTATAGCTATTTTTATAATGAGAAAAGCAGAGTGATCTCCTGAAATTAGTCAAGATCATTGGTAATGCTAACTTCACAGATAACTGAGGCCATGTTTGGCTCCTTGCTCTACCTTCTCTGGTCAATACTTTCACTTGAAAGAAACAAATAGAAACATACATTGACCCAAAACACAATAATATTCTTTTGGCAATACTTACTAGGAAAAACAAGCATTGCATAAGTGTTGGTGATTTGAGATGGCTGTATTATGTGGTGTTACGGGCTTGTTTGTTGTTTTGAAGATGTCCAGTAGGAGAGAGTTTGCAAACCAAAAGAGATTCTATCAGCCAAGATAAATGAGAAAAAAACACCAGATGGTTTCATTTTGTCTACTAAAGAAAGCATTGATGTTTTGTATGGGAATAGTGTATGGGATTACATGTGTATTGAATGTAGCCATGAGTGATGTGCAGGAATGGTTCTCAAGCCTGTTTGGATGCGCAAAAAAAAAAAAAGTCCTACTCCTTAATTACAGTAAGTATCAAATGCTTTCAGTACAGAAAAGGGAAAAAAGAGAGAAGGTACAGCTTTCTGGCAAGTAATTCAAAACAAAATACTCAGGTTTTAAAGAAAAAAGAATATTGGACAAATGCTAGGTAAAGTGTTCTATATCACTACATAAATACTGTATAAAAATGATCAGCTGGCTTAAGAAAATTGCTTATATGCATTTATATGCGGTTGCCTTTAATTTTGAACAGCATTCTCAAGCCCTTGAGTATCTTCCAAAGAATTAAATGCCGTATGCATGCTAGTTAATGAATGAATGAAGCTATGGCTAAGATGTATTAGACCATATGTTTTTGTTCATTCACTCATCAGAAACTTAGTATGTGTGCAGTAATTCTTTGTGTTAACTAGCAGAAACTAATTAAATGTACAGATTTTACTATTTATAAAGCTGTCAGCCCAGTCATTGTGGTAGAAGCTTTAATGCCCTTAAAATATCTTTCGTTCCTCACTTTTTCAGCTATCAAACTTACATTACGTGATTATGCCTGTTTGATGTTTTAAGGAGATGCTTCTTCAGAACTGGGGCAAAATCCTTCATATGCTCTGAATGTGATCTTAATGATTTCAACTCAATTTTCTTATCTTAGTTAAAGATTCTACTACTGAATCTTTCTCCTTGACTTCGTATGTAGTGGGAGAAGAGACTTCTCATCTAAAATATAACTTCCCTGTGTTATTCACCTGCACTGATGGGAAATGTGCAAACTCCATTAGTGTTACATTACAGAAAAATGTCAGCTGAAGGCATAAACGGATTACAGAAAGACCCTCTCAAGGAGTCTAGCCACTTGGATCAGATTACTGTCAAATTGATGAATGTGTAGAAATGAGGTTGTCCTTGGTAAGCTTCAAAATAAACATATAATCTGAAATCACACACAGTTTAGCTAGTTTGAGCTAGTTATTGGCTTGAAAAAAGTTAATGAGATGTAATTTATGTCCTTCGATGCAATATTGTGTTTTAATCCAACAGTACAGTTTTTTATAAGAACTCCCTTTACAGCTTTTTAGCTTCTTGAAGAGTTGTCTGTTTGTTGCAACACTCAGTACCTCCACTCAGAGTTTTTGTGTCTCTCTCTTCTGTCCCACAGGTTTTGGATTGGATTGAAAACCATGGAGAAGCTTTTCTTAGCAAACATACTGGAGTGGGAAAATCCCTGCATCGAGCTAGAGCTTTGCAGAAACGCCATGAAGATTTTGAAGAGGTTGCACAGGTAAAAACAATCGCATGAAGGACTGTATACTTGTCATGGAAATATATGAAAAATTCCTGCTGTGGCACTGAAGGGTACCACTACAAAAAAAAAAATTCAGTTCCAATAACGGACTGTTTTTTTGCAAGCTTTTATTTAATTTCTCCTTTTTGCTCCAGCTTCAGTAAGAAAAAGACAAAACTGCGCAGTCCTGCAGAGAGTGGGAGCTTTGAAGCCCAACAGAGCTGCTGCTGCTATTACTTACTATTTTCAAAAGCCCACTTCCATATGTTGAGTTGCAGAAGAATGAAAGGTCTCCATTTAAAGTAACTTTATTCCATGGAATTCCACGATTTAAAATTTTGTACAGCCTGCACAATAGTATGGAGATGAATTAAAAGTCCTGCTTCCTGACTTGGGAAGCTCCCAAATACCCACCACAGTCTTATGGGGGAGAAGAGGGGACTCCTGAGAAAACAAGTGAGCCAGCAAACTGGCCAACCTGACTTGGGTTTTTTTCTTTCAATACAATTGAGTTTGCATGTGTCCTTCTATTCAGAATCACTGATACCAATGCTTTTTGCATAGGAAGACTTTAGTTTTAGCCTTAAGCAGAACAGATGATACAGTTTAAACACACATTTCTATAGAAAAAGGGTAAAGGCAGAAGAAATAGAGATACTTAGGAACACAGGGAGCATAACAAGAAGTTGGTTTGGGTGCCAGACTTGAAAAAGAGAATGTGAGGTGAATGAAACCCTTGAGAAGCCGAAGGCTAGAATCCTCCCCATTAGTAACATGCATTGTCTGTCCAGTCTTAATGCACAGTAAGAGTAAACATCTCTAAGATTCTTTGAGAAAAATCACGTTGTTAGGGTTGATGCAGTGGTCCATCAGAATTCTCTAATAATTTGACTGAAGTGACATGCAGGAGCTCAGTGGTGACACCTATGGCAGATGCATCAGAAGTGTGTTTACAGATTGCTTGTTTAATGGATGATTAAGCTTTTAATAAAATTTTATTGTAAAATATCATCTCAAAGCACTCTGGTGACTGAGGACTTGAAATAGTATCAGAAAGCTTCTTCAATATTGATCTTTCTATAAAATTTTCCAAAATAATAAGCATCATTAGTTTTGTATATACACATGCTGGATTTTCCATATACATGCCTAATACCTCATGTTTAGTAAAATCTGTAATATTTTCCATGTGGAAATACTTATTTTTCTGGTTCAGACAAGCAAGAATCCATTTCTCTAAGACACTTAACAAAACCTGAATGATCTCATACTTAATACTGTGTTATTTGAGCAAAGGAAAAAAAATTGTTTAACCAGATGAAGTGTCTATAACTGTAAGTGGAATGTAAACTGTTAAAAAAGCATCTTGTTAATTCGGATTATACTTTAAAGTATAAAGTTGTAAAGCAAATAGTTAGCAAAAACATCCTAAAACCGAACATTACTAGAGTTTAATGTGATCTCTTTAGGGGATGGGTGGAATTTCTATTTTTGGAGATACTGAAAACTTAGATTGGTCAAAGAACTTAAATATACTACAGGGACACTATCTTCCACAGACAGAAGGATGGACAAAATGATCTAATAAGGTTTTTTTTTTTTTTTTTTTTCATCTCTAACTCTTGCATGTGTAGTAACTGCCAAGAGAGGCACACCCTTGAGTCATTCCTCTTATTTGCTCTAAAACTGAATGTAAGCACTCCCCAAAAGGCATTCCTGTTGGCCTTACAAGGACGGTTACATCCCAGTGTAAAACAGCAATTTGCAGTCCTTGTTTAAAGCATGAATAACTTGGAGCTGAGATATTTTCTACTTACATTTCTGGTTAGTCCAGGTCTTTGTTGTGTTTTGAGTTTGGTGGTGTTTTGTTTTGTTGCTTTTTTCTTTTCTTTTTTTTTTTTTTCTTTTAGCAGGACTCTAGGCACAATCAAGGGGTTTCAGTCAGCTCTAGTCAGAAGTTGAGAGGAAATAGTGTCAAATGACCTGTCAGTGGCATGACAATGTTTTGTTCAAATGCAGGGAGCCAGCACTAATGTTGAATTGCTCCTGATTGAAGGCTAACTCCTGATTTTGAGGGGAGCAAAAATTATTCCTTTTTACTTTCCTTCTGCTTTCTCCCTCATTCTTCTTTAATGTGAATCAGGTGCTAGTTCCTCAGCAGCATTCAAAGAGATATTAAAATAAACTGTGTGTCAAATAGAAAAGATGTTCCAGAGTTAATGGGCTATGGGTCACAAATTAATCCCTTTGAAATTCACTTGAAATGAAGGCATTTTTCTCTTTATTTGGCAATTTTGTTGCCACTACAGAAACACTAAATAGTCAAAACTCAGCTAACTAATAATCCTCCCTAATGTATTGACAGTCGTGCTACACATGCACACTTTGGTTTACACCCACTATTGTAAAATTGCATTGCTCTTTTGCTGTGACACCTGTCCAGTTCACTTTCTACTTACCCTTTTTTCTTCCTTGTTTCCCCTCTCTCCATGATCATCTTTGTATCCATGAAACCATTTCGTCAAAGTGTCAACGCTCTAAATTTTGACATAACTGATTCACTTACGGCCATGGGTTTTTAGCTTAGAAGCACCGGATGCAGATCAATAGTACAGTTGTACTTCCCTATGCATTTTTGCAAGAAATTCAAACCAGCAGAAATTGACTTAAAATATGATCACAGTCTATGACAGTAGTCTATGCTCAAATAACATGAAAGGTGTATGGCAAGAATTAATTAGTGGGATCTTTTTCCACAGGTAAGCTCTTTTATCTGTGTGCAGACTGCATCTGAGTAAAGAACCTAAGTCTTCTTGGTGCAAGAGATGCCCAAGAAAGATTCTTCCAAACTTTGTTTGGATACACCCATCATTTCTCTACCACCAGTGGTTTCCAACTCCTTTAAGGTTTTAGAAAAAAGTTATGTTTTTTAACTGGTTCCTAGCTTCACCTGTGAAGGACTATAATTCATCAAACTAAACATCTGTGTCTTATCGTATCTTGTTGCCATCACCAGATGCATAAAGACAAGGCACTGTATCCTTAAGAAGTGACATTGACCCTCCCAGTTGTCTGGGCCTATTTAGTGTACAGAAGTGAAGGATGTCTCAGAACTGGTGTTTAATAGTCACCAATGGACTTTTCTTCCCTTAATTAAGCTAGCCACTGTTGAACCCATTTATGCTCTTGGAATGTATGCCAGATCCTGTGGCAATGAGTTACGCAACTTAATTGCTCTTTAGATGAAAAGTACTTTTGCTTTTTCACTTTAAGTGTGTTGTCTGATGCTTAAACTTGATAGTATCCACTGTATTTAATGAGTAATCTATCTTCATTTTGTCTGCCTTTAATGATTTGTTAATCTCCCTCCAACCACGTGTGTTTCTCCCCCTCCAGAGTGCAATGTTTTTCAGTTTGTATGACTCAGTCTATACCTTCATTCTCTTTTGTAGACAGTCTGTATTTATTGTAAATAGTACTAATTTCTGCATTAGTCTCTTAGATTTAACCTTTGACTTTTCTATGATATGTCATTTTTTATGCTTTCTAAAAATACAGTGTTTGTTTTTTCTGAAGAGCATGTTGAGAAGGTTCCTCCAGAGGAAGACTAGGAAAGTGATGGGCTATGTTGTTGGGGAAGGTGGTAAACTCCATTATGTAGAGTCTTTCAGCATTTTGGGGAAGAATGCCTAGTACAGACTTGAGTATAGTTGACTGCACTTTGGAGAACAGAGTGATGGACTAGAGGACTTCTTAAAGCTCTTACAAGGCTGACACTTTTCCCCTGGGATGTGGGGAGGGTGTGCTAGTGGAGATATTTTGAAGAAATGTTAATCACTTTCAAAACTGTTGAATTTGTCACCATGAAGGCTCCTTTGTCAATTTAGGAAACCAGCATAAGGTACTTGAAGGGAGAACTCATGCCCTTCTGTTTTCTAATAGGTGGCTGCTGCTTAGGACTAGCATTTTCAAAATCTTCACATTATTACTTTTGTTCCTCCGGGCATTGTTTAGAAGTAAGCAGAGCTGGGAAAGGTAGTAGTCCATGCAGCATGCACGCTTGCTGTGATTTCTCTTTCAAAGGACAGTTATCTACTAAGATAAATATTTATTTTCTATTTCGGCTCTGCTTGGAAGAGAAATTTTTAGCGATAAGGCATATATCTGCTGTTAAGATTTGAGAATCACAACCCCTTTTGAAGCAGCGTCTAGGTTGTATACAGGCAGTTCGCCATCCAGTTTACAGAAAGAGAAGTCTGATGTGCCCAGGCCTGTGTAACACGGAAGATACTCCTGGAATTCATAAACAATGCTACACATGTGAGATAACGCTTTCATTAAAAGGGGAAACTTCTGTTTCAGCCATCTGCAGCTGGGTGTGGCTCTCTGGGTTGATGAAGTGGTTGTTGTTTGAGGAGTGCCTTAAGGCTCTTCAGCCTTGCCTCTTGAACACGTGTGAGCTGCGACTGTGGAACTCAAAATACAAAAGCACAGATGAGAGTGCGTCCTGGGCCAACATAGCCTGAGCTAGTGGTCTGGAGTGTTGACTAGCACTCTCCCCACTGAAATGGGTAGGCTTATGTTAGTCTTTTGAGTCTCTCCCAGGGAAACTGGGGAGGAGTTCTCTACCTCTCTATGCACTTGAAAAGCTGAAGGTGAAAGGAAGGGCTAAGATGCACATTGTCAAAATCAAAGAGCAGCATGGATTGAATTCATTACATATATAGATCAAAATAAATGAAGGAGGAATTCTCCTCCCAGTATACGAAAGCTGCATTGTGTCATATAATCTCTCCTGGGCTTGCCTAGTGATTTGCCCGAGACCCTGGAGGAGAGCTCTTATTTCCTGGCCCTTAGTTGAGTTTTAGGGCTGGGCTTGGATTTAAGTTTTGTGGATATTATAATGTTAATTAGAAGTGTGATACTATATTTATAGCAAAGAGAAACATACTTGCATAGGCTTTATTTATTTTGGCAAGCAGTGTTTTTACCTGATACAGTTGAGGTTGGGAGAAGTGGAAGGGCAGAAGGGCAATGAGAAAGGTGTAGTTTATATTGTCAAGAACTATTTAATTTTTTTATACTCCGTTGTGCAAACTTTTTCAGGGGACCTGGTGTGGTGACATAAGCAAAGCTACTTTAGTGTAGACTTGCTTTCAATCTGTTTTCTCCAGAGGTTAAAGTTAACATCCTTCTATACTTTCTTGATGAGTCCATTTTAAGAACCATTCTAAGGCATAAAGCCCCAAGGTTAGGCTCTAAAAGAACACCCAAAATCTTGCAAATGTTTGGAATCAGTCCTGTTTTGAATTAATGAGAAAGATACAGATGCAAGCTGCAAGTTCTAAGAGTTGTTAAACATCTCTTACTTCTTTGGACCATAGCACACATCAGATTACTGTCCTGTATTGAACCAGTCCAGATTGTAAATAGATGCTTAGGCTGATTTTTATTCTAGTTATGAATATAAAATACTAATTCCAAGGAAGAATAAATAGGGTCCCAAGTTCTGGATTGAGAATACATTTGAATAGACATAAATAAAGAGCTATGGAATGAATGTCTTCACAGTTAAATCAAAAAGCATCTAGAAATACAACAAAATCTTTAGTAAAATTATATTCCACTATCCCTAAAGAAATAAGGAAGAAAAATTATTCCAAGGGCCTTTTTGTTCTTTTGTTTTCATTAGCAGAGCAGCTTTAAAATATACTGACTGAATTTTCTTTCATTTAATCCTGTAAACTAACTTATTTCTCTACAGAACACGTATACCAATGCAGATAAGCTCCTAGAAGCAGCTGAACAGCTCGCTCAGACTGGGGAGTGTGACCCAGAGGAAATTTATCAAGCTGCCCATCAGCTCGAAGACCGGATACAAGATTTTGTTAGGCGTGTGGAGCAACGCAAGATCCTGCTGGACATGTCTGTGTCCTTTCACACTCATGTTAAAGAGGTAAAACAGCTGCTTAGTCATGGTCATAACTGTAAGCCTTAGATCGGGTTCTGTCTAATGTTACTTCCATTGTTAAAACCTTACCATAGGAAGTCATGAAACCCCTACTGTATGATGAGTTTTGGTTTGTAATTCACTGCAGATTGGAGGCTGGTTGTAGGGTGGTTGTTTTGTTTATGGGTTTATTTCTTTATTCATTTTATCGTATTTTCTTGCTCTGACAATCAGTTTCTATCTCCTTTGTTGTACAACTACACATCCTTTTTCAGTCACTGGGAAGGGGGGAGGCTCAGATCAGGGAACTGATACAGCTGAAAGACAGCATTTTGCATTGTGAAGGAAGGCGAGGGGGTACTGTGCACTTCTATTTGGTGGGTTGTGGGTTTTTTAAATCCAACCAGCTCTCTAGTGCTGTTAACTGAGTTGTCAGACACATGGTTAGACTGACACAGTTCAGGAGACTGAAATCCATGTCAAAAGCACAAGGCTGCTTAATGCAGTCCTGCTGTCTGAAGAGACATTTTCTTTCTCGGCTTTACACATTGGAGGTTGATCTTGTATGTTGGTGGTTCTTCACAACCTAAAGAGCTTATCTGATAATGACAATAGTTTGCCTCATGTTTGCAGTTTTTTGCCTCTTTCAAAGGTTGAACTGATACATCAGGAAAAAGAAAATTTTTCCAAACACACTTTGTTTTCAGACAGATTAGTTTTCTGCTTAGATTCAGAACATAGATCATACGCATTTATAAGCTTATGGGAGAGGGTGGAATAGGCTAGAGTGAGAATAAGGACATCAGTTAAAGGGTTTTGGTTAAAGGTAGTGGCAGATTTTGACAACTGTAGATTACTTGTTTTCTGCTTAGAGCTCACGTTACACCTCACTGCTCAAACAAGGTGAAAATACGTATGAAAGGCTTGTAGATCACAGCATTTCACAGTATGTCTGCCTTCCCTTCACCCTACCTTGAGACATGGTCTGCTCAGTGGGGAAGTACAGTATTCAAAGTAGCTGCTTCAGCAAAACTTTGTAGAGGATAAGGGTGGGAGGTTTTTCTATGTGAAACATCTGCTTTGCACTTGAAACAAACACTCAAGGCAATTGGTTTTCGAAGGAGGCCAGGATTGAATTACTTTTTAGCTCTAGACATGAGTGCATAGCTCCCCCATCAGTTTTCTGGTAGGTGCTTCCTTGCTGGTATTCTTCTAGGACTCTGCTTGTTTAAATAAAACAAAAGTGCTGTATCGTAAGCTATTTGTAGGGGACAACCTTTTTTGTTTCACTTGCCTCAAGCACATAGTGCTGTTCCTTTACCCGTTGTGAAGCACAGGAGCAGTGAGCTGCTGAAACATGCTCATTGTTTCTATAGATTTCTTCTTTACCTGTTTTTCTTAGCAGCAAGAAGAGCAGCTGAAATGATATTTAAATGGATACAGTTGGTTGCAGTGATGAAAGACAGAGACCATAAAAGCATTTGCAAGCAAAGGGCTTTAAAAAAATCAAAAAACCGAAAGGCAGACTGATCTATGAGTCACTCTTGAGTAATTCTGGGAGGCTGATCCAGATGTGCTGGAATGTTGCCGCTTCTCCCCTAGATAATAATGTTTTCTTGGAGAAAAAAAAAATTCTGTATCTTGATTTATTTCTTTGGGAAAATGGTTATTGTAGTGATCCTGTAAATGCACAGAGCTGTTACTATGGCAGCTTCTTTGCAGCCTGGACTTTGAGGCAAAGGTAATGTGGCTGATGTATATATGTTGATTTTTTGTTGGTTTTTTTTTTTTTGTTGGTTTTGTCATGTGGCTGACGTTTATACCTAATAAAGCAAGGGAAATTAAAAAGATCACTTATTTATGCAAGCAAGCCTATCTTTTAATTTGTTTTCATTCTACTTAAAAATACAGATGAGAGAGGAGGCAGGTGGTTCATATTTGGTAGACTATTCCTTTGCTTAAGTTGCAAAGAAATAGCAAGCTCAAAGCTGTCTTGTCCTTTCTGTTTTCTGATCTATTTTCAACAGCGTGTTGTTTGTTATCAAACATGCGTGTAGAGTGCTGAGAAAGCATCACAAAGCAGATGGAAGATAAAAAAGCCCTAAACCTGAAAGTCACCCATGCTTTGTTGGCAGGAGAATTGCATTTTTCCTGCAGGATGTGGGAAGTTGCTGAATAAATTAGTACATACCTGTAAGCACATAACCTTTCTGCTCTATGATGGAGTGACAAAATTCATGGGCACACTTAGATAATGAAGAGAGGAGTTCAAGTAGAAGGATAATATGCTAGTTGTTGAACTGGAAAGCCGATGCTTCAGTTGTTTAAAAAAAAACAACACCACCAACAAACAACAAAACAACAAAAAACCTCACACAAAACAAAAAAAGACACAAATCAAAATACATGCCACCAACGCATTTTACCCTTCAAGTATTCAGGGTGAATTTTGTTTCGTGTATCTTTTTTGTGTTTTCCTGGTCCAAAAAAATAGGCACGAAGAATAAAAAACTGTTTGTGTGTGACAGGGTGGAGGCACAGAGCTGAGAAAAGCTAGTAATCAGAGCTCTCGGCTGTTTTGAGACTTTGAAGTCTGGCTCCACTATCTGTCCAATCCCTTGATTTTTGAAGTAGGTTATTCTGTTAAGTTTGGTTCCCCCCCGCCCCCCTGCCCCGAAATACTTGATGTTGAATGAATTCTTCTCATCAGGATGAGGCCACTCCAATACTACTGCTCCCCTGTAGCTTTACGTAACTTTTGTTCTTAACACACAATCTGCCTGCAACTTTTCCCAGCTTTCCTGGGAAGCATTAGCCCTGTAGTGTTTGCACGGTACTGTAACTCTGTTCACATCTAGTAGATCAGCACATTTTCTGTTTTCAGAAGGAGCATACTTGCCAAAAAAACAGTTGATCAACTTGATATGTCCTGGAAATAACAAAGTCTTGCTCTACCTGCACACAAAGCAGCTCTGTATGTGGTTTGGGTGCAGTAGCCCGTTCTGATGCATACTGGAAATGCTGGCTGCCTTTAACAATTCCAGAAGTTCTATAGCCAGGTGGTTACAAGCTGGTAGAGCTCTCACGTAGCTCCCTGTGGCTTAAAAACATCACAAAACAACATAGAAGTTTTCAGACTCCTTGTAGACTCATCTCAATAGACCATGTTTATCATTGGGGAAAAAAAGAATGTGTTCTGTGAAGACAGAAATATGTTGTGTAATGGTATCACTATTGTTCATTTTGCTTAATGGTGATCCAAGAAAATTGGTTGCATAAATTGATTCAATGCTGTTATGTTATTACTAGTTTTAAATTTGTATGGTTGTGAATATTGACTTTTAGCTCCCATACAAACAGTGAGAAATTTCAATCTGTTAGCCAAATTCTTCAGTTGAGTGATGTACTGAAGTTAAGCTTGTGCACTGATGAGCTTTTTTAAAAAGTGTTTGGAACTATAAATATCGATGTCATAGCCTTTGCATTGAAAGTACTGTGTCGAGGCAGGTTCCCAGCCTGAAGATGGATAAAATACAACTGAACATCTGAAACTGTTGGCCATTGGAAGACAGTGAATCCCTTATGGCTTTCGTGCCTTTTGACATTTAATAATATAGGGAAGGACAAGGTGAGAAAAAAATTTGCACAGGTGAGATACGTTTCCTAAAGAAATGGTTATCATAAAAGTTTGTGTGCAGAACATAGGAGTAAGAGTCATGGTAGTCTTTGCTGTGAAATCTGTCATCAAGTAGAAATGAACAGAATTCACAATTTTGAATTGTGAATTCAAATTCTTCCATACACATACGGACAGAGACACATGCACACACGCTCTATCCAAAATGGCTCCCTCAGCATCCATGAGTGGGAAGACTGAAATCCTGGCCAAGCCAGGTGTTTGTAGTAGTGCCAAATTAGAGCAACAAATATTTTTCCTAACTGGAGTCAAGTGTGGGAATACAGATCAAATTCACTATATGTGGAAGAGAATAATCTCTTAAGAGCCTGTTGGCTTTTTGTATATAACCTTTTGTGTGTATCCTGACAAGTTGATTATAAAATAGCTCAGAGCACTTTTTATGTATACACAACATACTTAATGGTGTTACTAGATGTCTCTCCTCTTAGGGCTTTTTTTTTTTTTTTGGTTTTGCTCAGACTAAACTTTACACTAGAATAGACTGAGGTTGAAACAAAGGAAAAGGAAGTGAAATTGGCTAAGACTTAAAATACAAAATCGTGCTGTTCCTGAACAGAAGTAATGAAGCAGTTGTCTGTGCAAGCTGTGAAAGGATCATTTTGAGGGTGCCCCAGTGCATGGGAAGGTACAAGGAGGCCTTGGTCTGGCCATAACGCTGCCGGTTCATTCACATCAAATTTAGAGACATGTATTTGATTCAAAAAAGCTTGCAGATAGTGGTCTCACTTTGTCTCACAATGCACTGCCAGAAATATGCCCTCCTTTGCATTATGTGATATGGAAAGGTGTCCATCCATGCAGCCTTTCATTCATTTCATCCTAGGTGGACCCTGAGATGACAGACCTATTCTTTTGGTTGCCTGTACTCCTGAGTATTTGAGTCTTCTGTGCTGGTGGCCTACAGGTTAAATGTGGATGTTGTAATAAGGCTGATGTCTCCTCTGGGCTTTTGTGCATGTCTAATATTTCTGTTGTGTCATTATAGCACAGCAATCCTAAATGTGACTAGTCTGGCAAAACATATGAAGTGCAGTCTCTGATCAGTACTTTGATATACCCTTCACCTTGAGTCTGAGAGATGAGCAGGACAGTTTTTAAATCTGAAATAAGAGAAGCATTCAGTGGTATCACACTAAAGCATGGTATGGTTTAGTAGTTTTTTAGGCCTGAAATCCAGTCACCCGGCACAGATTTCCTCTTTTTTCAGTACCGGTAGCTACTTTACTTGAAAAAAGGGACCAAATTTAAGTTCAAGCATTACTGAAATAGCGCTAAGTGCTTGAGAGAGGTGAGGCAGAGACAGGTCTTTAAACTGTGTAAAGCTATGGTAGAGACAATTTTTTTCTTGTTAAGAAATGGGACGAATGCAACAGGTAGTAGCAGATGAAATTTTAGGAAGATGTGAGAAACTTGCTTTTGCTTCAAGGAATAATTTATTCTGAATAGGAAATTGATTCCATTATAACTGTAGAATAGATAGGGTTGACATTTTAAAAGATAATTTTCAAAAAATGTGTATGCATTTAATATCTTAAGTGTCACTGCAAGACCCTGGAAAACGAACTCCAGAGGGTTTAACACCTTATGGTTTTAGTTTATGAAAAGATACCAGTTTTATCCACTGCATGTCCTGAAAGCCAAAGCTGATGTGTATCAGCTCCTTTCTATGCCCAGTTGCAATTGGTAGGGAATATTATTGCAACATTTGGCCCTGTACAAATAAGAGTTCCATCAGTGGAACATCACATCACACAGTGCCTGTGTGATGTACTGCAACGTTGTGCTGGAGGAGAGGAGCGAAAAGAGGAATTGACAATTTTTACACACAGAAACTGTGTGCCTCTATTTGTGTTAGCCTGCTGAAAAGGCTGATTGCATATCCCAAAGTCATGATTATAAAAATGAAAAATAAAATGGATTGTGAAAGGGCATGATGGATTTTTTTACCCTAATAAAGTAACTGTGCACTTGGGAAAGTATTTACTCAAAAATAATTGTTGTTTGGTTATATTCAGCAAAATACAGTAAGATCTTCATTAGCTGCAGTGTTTCAGGAGATGGCAGGGATGGGATTTAAATGGATAGAGGCCCATCATGGAAACACTGAAACTTCCAGGATGTTGCAGACAATTAAAATAATACTATCTCAGTGACTTAATGGCATGCTCCCAAGAACTTAGGAAAGAGGTAGCACAGGATGCAGGCTCATTCAAGCAGATGTTTCTTAGTCTGTGCTATATTTAGATCAAGAAAAAAAATCTGCTGGGTGAAACATTTGCCTGTCAGGGATTCAGAATTTGATTTCTCTCTCTGATTTTAATTCTGATGAGATGCAAAGAGCAGATGAAAAGAGAAGAGCGTCCTTCTGTGAATGAGTTTGAGTTATTGTTTGAGTTATTTAAACAGTATTTTCTCTGTATGTTAGAGCTGTCTTGCTGCTGGATAAAGTGCTTACTGAGGTCACAGGACTTAGTGGTTTGTTTAGGGATCTCCATGCTGCTGCTTTTACAGAGAATATAAAAAAGAAACCATGCCTGGAAGTTGCTCAAAAGTTCATACCCGGAGAAAGTTAATAGTTTTTTAATGACCAATTTGTTTGCATTGTTTTCCCACTGGATTATTGTTGCCAAGCTCTCTTATGGAATAATGTGTTGCCTCAGAAAACCATTGCACTATAAAATCTGTACTTCTGCGCTGCTGAATGTGTATGTGTAAGCTCCTGTCCCTGTTCACCCCCACTGTAAACTGATTGCTTCCTTTTGGTTTACCTGCGCAATCTCGTACTATCTTCAACCTTGTTTTTCAATCTGAAAAGAAGGTAATTTACATAGTTTCCAGAATACCCAGTGCTCATTCTGGTTTTGAAACTGTACACAAGCCAGTTGGCTATTGCCACCCATTATGAATTAAGCTCTGCTCAGTAAGCTGCATGAATTTCTAATCAGTTTTAATAACCTGACAGCTTTGTTCATCTGTGGTGGCTTTATTCTAACTTTTGTGTATAAACTTCAAGATTATTTTGAGGGGAAGCTGTTGTCAGAAACTTACTCAGTGGAAGAGTGTAAAAAACTTATTGGTGATGTATTAGAGTAACATTTGCTGTGGAAGTGTCACAGAGCTGTTTAGTGACTTCAAAAATGGCTTGACTTGTTCTACTTTCAACAGCATGTGAGTCACAGCTAGGCAAGTAATGCATACTAATTACTCTCCTTCTCTTTCTGCACATTTGTAAAATGTTTTCCTTCCCAAGCAGTGGGCAGTTCAGCTAATGAACTAGTCAGATGCAATGTATTTTTGAGCCCTTTGGTACCCTGGGTGTAAGATAGGACACTCGCAGTCATGCCGTACTTACCAGGCACTAAGCCAGTTAACATAACGTTTTCTTCTGCCAGTGCCCATGTCTTCTGCTCTAGGCAAGTGGTGATGCTTTGAATTGGCTACGCAGGGGGAAAGGTCTGCTTGTTCTGTGCTGGCTTGGTCTCTGGCATCCAGGGTAGCCTTTAAGAGAAGTATCCGCATGCACAGTACATCACCAGCCGAAGGTTAAGTTTCGTTGCTCCTGCTTGGTCCTCTCCACACAGTTATAGAAGCGACTGAAGTGTATGTGAAGAATGCAATATGCAGAGGTGAGGTGTCGCTTGTTCTGGTCTTACACAACCCAGCTGCAAAAGGGAGCTAAGGGACTTGATATAGTCCAAGAGAGTCAAAGTGACTTTAATTCCGTTTTGTCTGTGATTAAACATCTCTGAATATTGGGCCTTTTATAGACAGTACAGTAAGCATGGAGTACAGAGGTCTTCCAGCCAGCACTGAACACGTTAGATCTGCAGACAATGGCAAAGTATTACTCTCAAATCAATGTATTTGGACAGTTGCACTGGTAGTATGTATACACCAGCTCCCTTAGAAGGTCTCTAACATGATGCCCTACTATTACAGTTCAGACATAACTTCATAAGCTAAGAAAGGAAAAAAAATATGTCCTCTGGTCATTGAAACACGAGTAAAGTTTTCAGGTTGTATTGTCAGGCATCTTGCTCTTACATTTCTTTTTTTTTGCATTCCTAGGTATGCGTTTGAAGAAAAAAAAACAATATTGGATGCTGCATTCATTTATACTGGAATAAATGTTGACAAGTGCTTTTGACCCACTTGCTAAATTCTGTTGATTTGTGCTCCTTTTAAGACTGCTATGGCTTGAGCTTGTGGTGTTTACAACTATGGAGCTGCATTCAAATCTGTGACAGGCATTGTCTTTGAAGCTTATGAGTAGTCAGAATAACACAGTGTGTATGAATAGGCAGTTCCGGGGGGGCGGGGTGGGGAGGGGGAGTAGTAGATTTGTAGAAAAGAGTTTGAAGAGTCTGGTTAAATGTCATTAGTTCTTCAAAATTTGTGAGAGTTTAGCCAGTAGCTTGGTTAACTCCAAACCAACCGCAGGAGGCATGTAAGGCTCTAAGGTATAAAAACTATCATTTGGGTTTAAAATAAATCTTCAAAGGAACCAATTAATCAAGGTCTGGAATCCTTCATTGAGTTCTCTATTTTAACGTAGCTCCATTGGTAGTCTTAAGTCCATCTTAATACTTTCAAACAAAACAGAGTTATTCTTTCAGGATAAAACACAAACTTTAATCCTTGTTCTTGGAATCACAGGGTTTGGGGTGTGATGGTAAAATAGGAGGGACCCAGTTTGAATGCTTCCTGTGCAAGTCGCCGTTTCATTGTGCAGTTAGTGCTGCTCACAGAAGTGTTACAGCCGTCAGCCCCGCTCCCTCTTTTTAAATAGTGTTTTTATCAGTTGCACAGGAGATGGTTTGTTGATGAGTAATTTTCATAGAGAGCTTTAGATGCAACAGCTTGCTTCATAAAATTATGGAAAAGAACACAGTAGGGTTCAAGTGACCAGTAGCGATACCTAGCCAGCGTACGCCTGGGGAATTTTCCATAAGCTGCGGTACATAGGCAGTTCTGAACAGGGGTACATGCATGTTAAGTGAGGGGGGGAAATGCTGAATTAATTGGGGGAGTTATTTCTGATGATTTTTCTTGTAATAATGTGAAATTGAAAACAAAAGGGTAAACACCATAGCTCTAGAGATCATGACAGAAAAATAACTTCTCACATTGGATGTAACTCTGTGTTGTGTTTTCTGAAAGAAATGCTCCTTTTCTTTTATTTTCTTTTTCTTTTGTTTTTTGAAGACAACTGGAAAGTGTTATCTGTGTGCGTGTGTCAGCCTGGCAGTGTAAATTTGATGGTGGCTACAATACATCTCCCTTCCTTCCTTCCTTCCTTCCTCCCTTCTCTCAGGGAGTGTTACCATAGCATTTCCCTCCCGGGGAACTCTCGCACAGAGCTGCAGATGGGATTCTCGCTATGAACTCTGTGCTGCTCAGTCGGATATACTCAGTACTGTAGAAGGAAAATGGGAAAGAAAGGGTGACTTAGCAACACGGATAAAGCTTTCCTGGTAGTTCCAAGAAGCAAAAACCTTGTTTGAAACAAAGGCTTGTTTTTATGAAATTAAAGATAGCATTTTTATATGAAGAGGAGCAAATGTTTCTCCCCCCGCACCTCAGTCTGGTTTCTCTTGTCCAGGGACATTGATTTGGAGCAGTGATTGGCGCTTACTCTTCTTTTTTTTGCCTTTTTTTTTGGTCTTTTTTTTCCCCCTTCTTGTTTAGCTGTGGACATGGCTTGAAGAGCTACAGAAAGAACTGCTTGATGATGTCTATGCTGAATCTGTGGAGGCTGTCCAAGACCTGATTAAACGTTTTGGTCAACAACAACAGACTACTCTGCAGGTTACAGTCAATGTCATAAAAGAAGGTGAAGATCTTATACAGCAGCTAAGGTAAAACGATTTTTCATTTAAATCTCTTGTCATGTATGTCTGATATTTTGTGAAGCTCTTTCTGTTTTGAGGGTAGAGATGATAACTACCATATGTGACCTATAAATAAAACTTGTAAATATTAGGACTACAATGATGTTTCATGCTGTACTGATGGTCTCTAACTCTCTGTTCACAGGAAGCTCAGTTTATAAATACTACCTCCACGAGAAGGAGATGTTGTTTACTTTAACTACCTTTGTGATAGGAGCAATTATATGTCTTTGTAGACTGACATGCCATAGCGTTTTGAGATCTAAGCAGCAACCTTTTCATAAAGAGACATTTGGAGTTGTTTTGCAAACTGATATGTAACTTTGTTGTAGTAAAACCATTAGGTTGCAGTCCATTTCATTCAGTGCTAATCTAAATAAATTTGGGTCTTGGCTGCACTGATACATGTCCCCTTTGCTACAGCAGCTGATATTACCATATCTGAATTTGCAGATTCTATACCAGAGTAAAAGATTAAATAATTTTTAATTATTACCTCATTTTGATACATTTTTTTTCAATGCCTGGAAGGTTCAGTGAAGTAAGTAATTATCATATGCCACTTCCTTTTCACAATAGAAGGATTTGTCTCTGGTTTTAAATTTTATTTTCCTTGTAAGCAGAATGTTGAATTAGTCAAAAAATGAAAGTAACCTAATTTTCTAATGCTTTTTCAAGTACTAAAACATAATTTGGACTTCTATTAGCAAAGATGTACACACTTAGCTTTCATGTAATATGACTTGCACTGACTTTATCTGAAAGAGTCTTAAATTTTGTGGTCATGTATAGCATCCAAATTGTATGCTGTTGTTGATTTGTTGTTGGTGGTTTTTTTAAATAATACATTGTTCTTTTTCTTCCCTCCCCTTTTCCCCCATTCTCTGCTTTAAATAGGGATTCTGCCATTTCTAGTAACAAGACCCCCCATAACAGCTCGATCAACCACATAGAGACAGTCCTGCAGCAGCTGGATGAGGCCCAGTCTCAGATGGAGGAGCTTTTTCAAGAACGCAAGATCAAGCTTGAGCTGTTTCTGCAGCTCCGCATATTTGAAAGAGATGCAATAGATGTGAGTGTCTGCTCTTGGAGTTGCACTACACTTGTTTTCCTCTTGTGTAGGAATGGTGAGATGGTTGTGTAATTGCATTGGCATGTGCTTCAAGTGACCGATAGATTTAGTTCTTACCTGAACTAAGGCCTTCTTGTCTTGTACGGGAAGGTGTCAGGAGAGTGCAGAGCTGAGCTTTTTGATATTAACTCCAGTTCTGATTTGCTCCCAGTGCATCTTTAAGCATCTTGTAAAATCACAGTGTACTAGATGAAGCAACTGCTAAGTTTGGTTAGAATATCAGTCTACCTTAATACAACTCATATGCTTACAGGTAATACGAATAAAACTTGCACGATGATTTAGTACAAACCCTCTAAACTGTTGCTTTGTAGTAAGCAACTACAACTTCTCTTTCATTTCCAATTCAGCAGTCTTCTTTTCAGTTGACAGCTACAAGTGGAGTTTGGAATTCTATTCTAATCTTCAGGGATGTTGTATGGGCTCTCTCTCTGTGTTTCTCTTCTTTTATCCACCTCTGAAAATAATGCAAAAGCAATTGTAGTGCCACACCCCTGAAAAACTTCAAGAATTCTTGAGACTATCCAAATCTTGGAGGGGGGTTACAGCTTATCAGTTGGAAATTTCTGTTTGTTTGGAGGGACATGCCTACAAACAGACGTGAAACTCCATGTGGAGCTTAGATTAATGGAATTGCATTGTAAAGCTTCAGCTAAATTGATTGTGTGACTTCTGTAAAACCACTAGCACTGTACACAATGACTGCAGCTGAGTTGGTGCCTTGGAAGATTCCGGGTAATCCATTAGTAAATGCTCCCATTTGAGATATAAATGGCTCTTCTTGAGACTGTGGAAACCAGGAGTTACATTGATCATTTTACCCTTTTACTTATACATAGTAAAAGCTACAACTGTTGGTTAGGTGTGACTCATGTAAGGGCAAAGAGGCAGTCAGCAGAGGTGACAGCTTCTCAGATTTTGGGTTTGTTGGTTTTTTTGGTTGGTTGGCTGGTTTGGCTTGGTTTTTTTCTTGAAATCAGGATTAGATGTCATTGCTGAAGTCTGGTTTAGCTAAGCACACTGTTAGGAGCAATGCAGGAATAGGCAGACACAGTTCCTTGATCTGTGCTCATAGAGGAAGTGAGAGTGTGTGCTCTACAGTAATAGCAACTCTGGCATAAAAAAGACTAAGAAGGTTCTCTATTTTGCAGATCACACTGAGGAGGTGCAACTAGTCTGTAGGGAGCTTGCTGCTTGGTTTGTGTTAGAGTAGCCGTCTTGAATATGCAAGGAAAAGGCTTGGCAGAATCATGATTGCAATAATTAGTTGGATGACTGGTATATATGGAGGAGCATAGGAGGTGTATCCCCTTTATTGTCAGCAATTTCACAGTCTCCTCAGAAGGGATCTGCAGTGCTTGATGGGGTCTGTGTGATGTTTTCAGAACATTAATATTGAGGAAATGGCAGGCAAGGAGGGCAAGTCATACCAAGAAAATTAATGGAAGAATTGGGTTAAAGGTTTGAGTGAAATTCATGATTAAGGTGATTGCTATCTGCTGTAGGTTATCTAAATCAGCATTCCACAACAGCAGAAGGCTGTTTGCAGGAGCTTTGCATATGTTATAGTCCTTCTGTACAGGATAGCATCTGTATAGGTAGTAGTTCTTCTGTGTATGCTGTTTGATGGCCATAGGATTTTGCAGTGGAAAGCCGCATATCCTAACTTGACGGGTCTTGCTTTTTCTGAAGCTGGCACTTGGCATGCTTTACATTTTGGCCCAAAAACCATAAAGCAGAGTGCCAACTACCAAGTTGAAAGAACCGGTGTATTTTGTTTATATGGCTTGGAAACAACAATCATGCTTGTTTTAGATTGCCAAGGAGTCTTCCAGGGAACAAAATGACCCTGGCTGCAGAGCGTCTTCAGCAAAATGTTGTTTTGCTGTCTCAGTACCACGTCCTTTCTCTGCTTCCTCAGCAAAGCATGCTTCTCTTTTCCCTCTCCTGAAGGCAGACATCTGTTCGGAAACTTCCGGGAAGAAAATGCAGGGACTAGTTCCAGGTCAGTTGTTTGAAAGCAGAAGCTCAGCTGAAGTAACATGATAGTGAGGAGGAGCCAGATGCTGGCTAGAAACTTGCAGACCTTGTTTTGACCTCTTTTGTCCTGGATTTTGTGTGGCTGGCCCAGTCAATTAAGACTTGGCTGTAGGGGCAGTTCATTCAGGGGAACATCCTGAGAGGACAGTTTTTCTGGAAGTCAAGTAGTGTTTCTAGCTTGTCTTAGTACTCGCAAAATGACACAGGCTACAGTGGGGCAGAGGGATCCCCTTAGCACTGCAGGTTCATGCCATGCAGCTATGCTGCTGAGGGCAGTGGTGAGGTTTGCTGGCAGGGTCAGTTCTTCTCTTGTCCTTACCCTTCCCTTATTATTCGCTGACAAAATACTGTTTCTTTTAGTTGCTGTCTTTTATCCTGCAGTTTCTCAGTTTCTCCTGTTTTTCTGAAACTGTTACAGTTGCAGCGCTGTCTGTCTCTGTTTCACCCCTTCCTCTGGGCATGCCAACTTGACCTTCTGTATCCTCAGCAGGCTTTAAATGCCATTGCTCATGAGCTATTTGAAGGACTCTTGTTGCGAGTGCCTGTATTACCTGAAGGCAAGAAGAAGCAAAATTATACATGAAGACTCCCTTGCTAGGGTGATAAGTAGTACAAGGAAGATGTGTACGGACCAAGCTGTTGGCAATGTAGGCAGCCTGAGATGTGTGTGTCTCAGCTGTGTCTGTGCATTTTTGCTTGTCTGTGATTCAAATGCCTCAAGGCCGATGTCAGGGCTCCACACAAAGCATACCACACACTTTCAACTCGCAGCTTTATCTTTACTCTATTTTTGGACCATACTTACAAGATGCCTGTTAAGTCATACAGCTGAAAAGGCAAGGATGCAAAGTGCTGGATCACAGAGACCTAAGTGTTCTCCCATTCCCGTTATACCTTTTTTCTTTCTCCCCAGCATATAATATATCCAGGTCCTGGTTAGCAGTTAGTTGGTACAAGGAATACTAGCTAGACCCTTCTGAGAAGAGACTCGTAGTTCTTTATTTCTTTCCTGCTCAGTGCAAAAGCATCAGCATCCCTTCTGTGTTATACCCTGCCTTGTTTCCTGGCAGTGTTACCTTTGCATTTCTTAAAAGTGAGGAATGTCAGGCAGCTCAGACTCCGTACTAGGAACTTCTTGAATGCATGCTATGGTAAGTAGTTACCCTGTGTTTGGTCTGGGTTGTCCATTTCCTAACAGTGGTATTAATTTGTGTTTCGGTTACTTTAGATGTCTGTTAATCATTGATCTTTGTTCTGCTTGTCTTGACAAAACTTTGAAAGCAAAATAGAAGCTTGCTCACTCTAGAAATGTTGCTTGTAAAGCAGAACTTCTGGGAAACCCCTGAAGAGTGTGGGCAGAGAGGGCTTAATACATGTTATTTTTGTTTTAAGTCTGCCCTCGATGCATTCCAGATTTGCATGGTGTGTGCAATGGCTAAATTAAATCACTTTGAGCCACCCAGTTACCGCTGAAAAAAATATAAGGATTACTGCTTTTGTTAAGAATGCCAGCTGTGATGTGCATTGACAATTTGTCTTTTGAATGAGTGTAGGACTATGCTGGCATTATTTATTTGAATCATGGGCTTCCTGGTCTTTTGAAGGAGAAGGGAAATGTCTTGCTCTTGTACAGAGTGTTTCAGGCTGCTTTTAACAATGTGTGGGCCATGATCTTAACCTCAGGGTTGCATGAAATAACATAGGAAGAAGTTGTAATTCTTACTGCTTGTTATTTTCTTTGGAGGCAGTATCGCTGAAACATTTTGGCTGAGGTGACACGTGGTGTTTACCTCTTCAAACTACTTGTCACTTGTATCAGGTAGAGTGAATCACAGGACAGTCTGAGAGGACGTAGTGACTACATCTACTTAAACCATTCCATTATTATAAAAATACTGGCACTTAGCCACAGCACTTTCCCGTCGTGAGCTTATTGTGTGTGTTACTTTATTTCCACTCAGTGTGATAGTAAGAAAGGTGAGGTTTTGGCATTTGTTCTGAAGGGAGACAGACTGGCTTTGTTTTTATAACACATTAAAGCTTAATCCACTTTTTAGTGGTGTTCAGAAAGACGTGAAAGATGATGTTTTCACAATGGAGTTTCACAATCTTCACTAATGCTCAAATTTTTCGATCTCCCGTTGTGGCATGATGCAAAGCTTGAATACATAGTGAATAGAGTAAAATTTTTGCAGAACATCTTTAGAACAGGAAGTAAACTTACTGATGCCACAATTTTAAAAATAATTGCTTGATGTGTCCATGTTTTACGGTGCCTTGTGAGCAGAGTGGAAACAACCCTTCGATAAATGTTGTAGCTGACTACAGAAACTTTATACAGATGATTTAACTTTGCTTTTTTCTCAATTGCTTTTTTGTTACAAGGATTTTTTTCATAAAATTTCTCTTGTAGTTTAACTGTCTCTGTAACTCCACAGCTCTGATTAACCACTTGGAAAGTTGTAGGGGCATACTCCTTTCGCTGACAACAAATGGCTTTGGTTAAATATTTATGCAGCCAGCTACTTTGTTGCTGGTGCCCATTTAGTCAGATCCTGGTTTTGCTGTGTCTTGCTGCATATATAGAGGCTTTACTGTCATATAGTATCATTCACATCAGTTTGTCCTGTTCCTGAAATTGTAGAACTCTGGAGCTAAGTCATATTTGGTTCACGATAGCTGCAGTGTTGCCCAAATGAGCTTCATTATTTTGTGGCAAAACTCAGCTGAAAATTCTAAAAAAAAAAATTGGATTGCAGGCTTGAGGGGAGTGTCAAACAGACTTGTTTGAAATAAGCAATTGATGCATCAAACCTATGCCATGAGAACTCAACCCACTTTCATCAATCAAAATGTTTGATTGATTTGTAATCATCTGTTAGATTTAAAACAGTTTTGTGTCCTGGTTAAAAGAATTAGTTTATATTTCAGCCAGATTTTAGAATATGATTTGGAAAATGCACTTGTGTGGACAGACAGAGGACTTACTGTTGTGATTCCTTAGCGTCCCTTCTCTCAACGTCTTATGACTGAGAGTAAAATCAAGAATTAAAGTGTAAACTGACGTACAGCTGAATGGTCTCAGCAAATAAATTTAACTCTGACATTACAGTAATGCTGTACTAAAGTAATACTTTCTGGTTTTGCTCTGTTAACGAAGTACCCTACCCGTTGTGACAAGTAGTGATTCTCAGCTGTCTGGCAGAAACTGAAGATGCTCACAGAGCCTGACACTTCCTGCTCACAGAGGCATAGAGCTGGCTTTTTTGTAAAGGGGGTTGAAACTGGCATAACTGAAAGCTAAGTTGGCACTTGATATGTGAATTGTTACTTGATGCAGTTGAAAGAATCAAAAAGAGGTTTTAGATCAATATTTTTCATTAAAAGTGTAAGTGAAAGCATTTTAACTTCATCTGTTTATGACAGAATTGTTAGAGTTAGAAGGGACCTTTAAAGATCATTGAGTTCCAAAATCCCTGCCATGCGCAGGGACACCTCCCACTAGACCAGGTTACTCAAAGTCCCATCAATCCTGGACTTGAATGCTTCCAGGGATGT
>VXBJ01000397.1:114121-131981 GCA_013400055.1 Nycticryphes semicollaris
CTTCAACAGGTCCATGTCCTTCTTATGTTAGGGGCTCCAGAAATGGATGCAGTACTCCGGGTGGGGTCTCACCAGAGTGGAATAGAGGAGCAGAACCACCTACCTTGGCCTGTTGGCCATGCTTCTTTTGATGTAGGCCAGGATGCAGTCAGCTTTCTGTGCTGCAAGCATGCATGGCTGACTCACGTCAAGCTTCTCATCCACCAACGCTCCCACGTCCTTGCTCTCAATCCATTCTCCATCCATCCTTAATTTGTGCTTGGGATTGCCCTGACACACATGCAGGACCTTGTACTGGCCTTGTTGAACTTCCTGAAGTTTGCACAGACTCACCTCTCAAGCCTGTCTAGGGCCTTCTGGATGGCATCCCTTGCCTTCAGTGTGTTGACCATGCGATATCACACAAGTAATATGTTGATGGAGTACCTTAAAAAAGGCAAGGGTACCTATAGTGTTACAGACTTTGACAAGGCAAATACTGGTTGAAGGAAAGCCATAGTGGTTCTTGGAGAGATTCTGCTGGACTGCTTGCTGAAATTTAAAACCCATACTGAAATAGCCGATGTCTGAACTATGTTGAACCTAATCAGAGAAATCAGTCAACAATGAGCAGCGCACATTCCTGATCTCTATCTAAGTGGGGCGTTGGAAATAAACATACGTCGTCTAATGGGTAAGTGAGCATTGTCTTCCTCTCTTTTTTTTCCCTTAGATAATTTCAGACCTTGAGTCTTGGAATGATGAGCTCTCTCAGCAGATGAATGACTTTGACACTGAGGATCTCACAATAGCAGAACAGAGGCTCCAGCATCATGCAGACAAAGCCCTGACCATGAATAACTTGACCTTTGATGTCATCCATCAAGGACAGGATCTGCTGCAGTATGTCAACGAAGTGCAGGCATCTGGTAAGATGGCTCCTTCACGCTATTCTGGGCAGTGGCTTTATGAGAATTATCCAGTTGTCTCTCCATGGGATGTGTGAAAATGACAGAGATGCTGGTTAACTCTATACTGGAAATGTGAACTTTTAATTTTTTTGTTTTTAGCTTTTTAGTCAAGTGATTTGTGTTCATGAGAACATATTGTCATTATGGCACGTAATTTTTATTTAAGAGTTGGCAGCACCTAAAAATACTTAGGTTTTTAAGAAAGGGATTCCACTCAGGAAGTAGTAAATTTAGAATAAATAGTAGGGAGTTAATTTTAAAGTTATTCAGAGCAATGCACTCAAGTCATAATTCCCAGCTTTCAAGTAGTAAGTCTTCCTTTTTGGTTTCTTATACCCCTTCACTTAATATTTTTAAATGTATTCAATTACCCACGGCAAATTTCAGGCTTGCTTAAAAAAAAAAAAAAGTTGTTAGCATCTTTTTTTTAAGGAGTGCAACAACTATGATCACTTAAGCAAATTCTTTGAGGATTAAGTTGAACTTTGAGAAGAAACCAGAAAAGGAAGTGTAAAACAGTGGAAATGGGCTATTTCTCTTTGGAAGGCCTTTAAGTCATTTATTAAACAACTGGGCGATTACAGGTGTGGAGCTGCTTTGTGACAGAGACGTAGACATGGCCACTCGTGTCCAGGATCTGCTGGAGTTCCTCCACGAGAAGCAACAGGAGCTGGATGTGGCGGCCGAGCAACACCGCAAGCACCTGGAGCAGTGCGTGCAGCTGCGCCACCTCCAGGCCGAAGTCAAGCAGGTATGAGAGGGCTGGCAGTGTCCCCATTCCCCTGGGGTGGCCGATCTCCCTTCCCACCCCCACCCGAGCTTTCACACACTTCCTGGAGGTGTCTGTTCCCATAAACAGTTGTGGAAAATTACTTTCTGCTCTATAAAGGCTTGCATTAGGAGGAGGGAGTGACTTTGATCACCGAAGAAACTTTGTCCTCTTTTAATGTTAAGGGTGTTTTTTTCATTTGCATCAACAGTCTGTGTTTCTACCTGGACACTTGTCAAGTATTTGGAGTGTAAAGCAATTTTAGCTCATGTTAAATAATCCGTAGTTTATCATCTGAACAGTGATTAATGAAAATGTTCAGTGACAGTCCCTTGCACACTGTCCTAATACTTTTTGGTGTGTTGCCTGAGAGATGTACAAATAGTGATAACACAATGTCAGTGTGGTTTACTTGCTGGGAGAAGAAAAACAAAGTTTTGCTTCCCCTGGCAATAAAGTGGGCAGATTTGAGGTCCTTATCTGATAAACACCTAAACCTTTGGTGAATTTAAGATGCTGTGGGTAAAACCACTGAAGTAGGTGAAAGTTTGAAGAAAACAAACTAAATACTAGAAAGGTAAGAGTTTTTCATCTTGCTCACACTTGGCAGCATCACAGAAGTCTGCTATAGCCTGTTGTATTATTAGTATGTCCTGTAATAGCTCCTAATCCAACTTGTCCTTTTTCTGTTGGTCATGAGCTTTTACAAAAATTCATCTGCCTCTTGAGATGGTGAATGAGAACTCCCAAATTGCAAAGTAATTTAAAAGGGGTCCAGTTAGCATAGGGGGGGTGAATAATGGGTTCCCAAAGTATTTCCAGGCAGTGACTGGTTACTCTGTAGTAACAGACTCAAAGTTTCTGTGTGGTTTTAAATTAAAGGTTTGCAAGGAACTGGTAGTGTCTGCTGTCAGTGCAGTCTGGGTGTTAATCAAACACACGACCTTCAAGTTCAAGCCTTTGCGTACTCTACTGTAATATCCTGTATCTGTCTTGGCACTTGTTCATCTTTGTAAATGCAAATTATAAATTACTCCTTTCACATGAGTAAAGGTTGAGATGAAGTTAGATCAGGATAGTTCCTGTATTCCACGATTTTCTAGTTCAATTACTGTGATTTTTCTGCCAGATTTGTTATTGATGAACTGGTTGTAAGCATACTTATTGAGTAGATGGGATGCTGTCTCCATAGCAAGGATTTTAACAATATTTCCATTTGAACTTTTCCTGACAAACTGGCATTACTGCTATTGTATTTTCACATATATATGTGTATATAAAATATAAAAAGATATAGCTTGTCATGTGAAAAGGTTAGACTGAAACACTACAGGAATTTTTCCATAGGGTTCATCTCTCAGATTACTGTGATATGGAGACGTGCAAACTCTCCTGGCTTAGTTTTTTAGTCCAATACTCTCAAGGAGTCTTGTCTGTACTAAGTAGTGAAACTGGAGTTTAGTGGATTCTTAGCAAATAAGCACAGAATGCAGATTAAAATATCCAGAGTTGTTTCTCCTTTAACAGCCATACCAGTTCTGCTTTTTGGCGTTGAACTTCTGTAGATAAAGCTTTAGGACTAGGAGGAAGTAGAAGGGCCAGAAGACAGAGGCTTAAAGCAAACCTGCAAATAATTTGCTTGTCAACTTGATGTGTAGTAGGTGGAAACAGGGCAAAACTAGTTAGAATATTACAATGTAGGAAAATCTCAGAAGATCAGGGTAAGAGGATGCTCACTGAAAGAAGTGACAGTTGTATAGGGGGAAAAAACATGGAAAGGGAAATGTGACCATTTTATTTAGGTGGGGACACATGCATAGATAGAGGCAGAGAAATGGTTAAGATAATATCTGTCTCACCCAGAACTCCTCTTGCATCTTTGCCAGACAAACTTTTTTTTTAATCATCTAAAATATAGCTGCTGGATTACTTATTGCTGCACATGCTCCCCCATATTCCCTTTGTAGAATGAATGCTTTGATCTGTTTAACGTGCAGCATCTGCCTGGGTCAAAACCTCTACCAAGCTCCAAAACCAATCCAGTTGGGTTTACTATGTTTTTTAAGTCCTTCCAGTGCAATATTGTCTCCTAATCATGGTGTATGTTGTTGGACACATACCCATGTATTCATATATGTACAACACATGCAGGTCTTTTAGCTTGGTGCAAACATAGACCAGTGCTTGATCTTTGATTCTCCTAAAATACTACTGAGGACAAGTATCCTGGCAGTCTGTATAGTGCCATATGGATAGGAAAATGTAGCTAGGACAGCAGGCTGAAGCAGGTGTGTCCTGTGATCATGTCCAGTTAGAGTCAAAAATTAGTCCAAGAAACTAATCTTAAATCAAGCATTTATCTATGGACCAACCTATTTGACCCTTTCAAGTGTCTCCAACGCTTTTTCATTTCCACTGTTTTACTGATGTTCTACTGGTGCTTTTCTAGCCTGCTGAAGGCTGCAAAGGAAAAGGTGGGGTGTGTGGTCCACCCAGACAGTGAGTGGGGTGATAGGAACATGCCAACACACACTGTAAGGCAGCAGTCCTGAAGAACAGGCTTGCTATTTATTAGTGCTTATATTTTCCCCTTGAGTCAGAGCAGAGGGAAGGGGAAAGTGCTGCTGGCAACTTTCCTACTGTGAGTTCCTCCAGATTCTGCACTAGTACCATGACCTGCAACAAGCACGAGGGCAAATGTGTGTGTTTGAAATGGCAAGTTCTGTCCCAGCTATCTCTGCTGTATAGGATAGGAAGCCAAGTCAGGAGGAGCTTTGAATTGATGCAGCTTGAGCATTCTCCTTCATTATAAATTCTCTGGAGAAGGTTAAGTGGTATTTTAACCCTAAGAAGGTGTGTTTTGTTACGCTACACCTGGAAGAATTATTTTGTGAGATAGAGAGGGAACTTAGAACTGCTTTCATAAGATGAAGTATAAATAAAGAAGGAATTAAAAATCATCTGCTCCTTGTGTGTTCTTACAGACAAATTCTTTCCTCTCAATGCACCTTCTGTTTGCAGTCTGTTGGACCCATATGGTTCCTTCAGGAGTTGCTCTTTTTCTTAGTCCTGAGTCTTACCTGGGCTTGCTCCTTTTGAGTGTGAACAACCCCTTGTTGTCTTAAAAACTTGGAAACTCCCAGCTCCTTTCATGGTCCCTTTTACAGGCCCCCACACTGTGATCTGGAAGTGTCTCCTTGTGGCAAGGAGAGGTAATCATTGAAGGCCAGAGCCATCTTCCTCCTCCTGCAAGGCTCCATCTTACCCAGTGCTTTCTTCCCAGAGGAGCAGAATGTACACCCAGTTGCACATCTGGGGCGTGCTGTCACGCCCTAGGTCCACATTGCAGACTTACTGGATTTATATAGAAGAATTCAAATACATGCTATCAGAGGAAAAAAAAGCCTGACTTTTTAGCTGTTTACACATTTTATTTTTTTTTAAAAGTCTGTATTTGGATGCTACTTCATGTTTTCAGTCAGAAAATCTACATGTTAGAGTAGAGATTATGCTTTTAAATTTGAAGATAAAGTCAAAAGAAGCTGGAAAAAGAATTTGAGTTCATCAGACTGGATTACAGTTCAGAATTATCTTGATGTATGGGAGAATTGTGCTGCAAGGATGTGGATTTTATTTATGACAAATACAGAGCATGATATACTGGCAGGTGTAATCAGCTGAACAGATACAGCACAGGGGTAATGACTGGCTGGGCAACAGTTCCATAGAAAAATTGCACAGATGACAGTGAATAACCTGAACTATATACAGCTTTACTCAGTATTTGAAAGATTTCGACCAAAGTTGTGGTTATTAACTGGAGAGAGCTTAATAACAGTGAGAAAAAAAAAAGGTGGCTAACGTCACGTGAGAGAGATTGGAGAGACTGAGGTCAACAAGAGGAATTTAGAGGAGGGAATTGGATAGTGTTCTTGCTGAAGAGAGGAGAGGGAAAACAAAGCTGATGCTAAGAGGGAGAAAATGTTTCTTTGGGGTTTTTGGTGGGTTTAGGGTTTTTTTTCCCTGTTTGGGCAGGAGAAATTAAATGAGCACAAGACATTTGAGTGTTAGACATTAGAAAGTAGACTTAGTGCGATAAAAATGGCTGGTGAAAGCATGGGATTGGAGTTTGGAATAATGAACAAGGCAGAGATCTTTTGGGAGGGGTTTTAAGGTTGTATGTTCCTGCTGTTGGTAAGGAATGCACTATATGGCCTCCTGAGGCTTCTCCTCACCCGAGGATTTGTCTGGTTTCAGTGCACATTTTGGAAACCGAAAATCTTTAAGCAATTAGAAAGACCTTCAATGGTCACATTTTTCTCAACATTAGTATTCAAAAGTTGCTTACTTTTTACTAAGCTGCGTGTCCTCAGTTTACATTACTGACACTACTAGCTCTTAGGCAAACACTGCTTGTAACTTGGTCTCGTTTCCCAGGTGACAGAAATGGTGTTCAGAAACACATGCTTGTTCAGAGTATAAACTGAAACCACAAACATGTAGTAGTTGACTGAAAGACAGAAGTTGTCAGCTAAGTGAAGTGAATAGTGAATGTCACTTGCTATGTTTATTGAATGTATAATTCACTGTAAATATGTAATAAATTTAGTCATCGATTCCAGTGCTACATGTGACCTTAAATGTTTTTTGTCCCTAGCAATGATACTGCTGCTGATTGGTGGTGGAATTGTGTATTTCATGGTCTTCTCTTTTGCTACAGGTTTTGGGTTGGATCCGAAATGGAGAATCAATGTTAAATGCCGGGCTTATCACTGCTAGCTCTTTGCAGGAGGCAGAGCAGTTACAGAGGGAGCATGAGCAGTTTCAACATGCGATAGAGGTAAAAGCAGTGTTTCAGTGACTATAGTGAATAAGTCCTGTATTACAGGTCATGAGTGTCTGTAAATAGCACTGTTGGACTCATGCTTCTATTTTTTGAGTTAAGGAAAAGCTGTTGAAATCCTCTCATAACAAAGAGATAAAAACACATACTGGGAAAGTGGGATTTTTGTTATTGTTCATTGTGGAGCTACAATTCCAGGTGAATACATCTCGGTGCTTTTTTGCATCTTTGTGAGGTGGCAGCTGTTCATGGCAATTTTACTGGAAACAGTAAACCCTTTGTTAGAATACAACATATAATGCTAATTGTTAAAGTAAAGCATAAATGGAGCAGCAAACATCAATTTTGTGTATTCTGGTATGGTACTTTAATGTTCTCGTTTCTGTTTGACCATAATTTTCACTGAAATTTTTGTGTGGTGGTGTGTCTATCCTCTTGCCGTGGCTTCAGGCTAAACTTACTGGATTGGTCGTATCTCTGTGGCAAATAGGCAGAGATATTAAGATTGCCTGACGTGCTGTATTATTAATTTATGTACACTGTGAAGGGACTTAGGTTGATATTGATTATATATAGTCTGCACTTTTTAAGAACTTATATCAAAGTATTAACCAATGTTATGGTTGTTTGGGAAAACTATTTTCAGAAGTACTCTGTCTCTCTGTCATGTTTGTTTGCTGTTCAGTGGAGTTTGATGCTTCCTGTCTTTGAGGGGGTTTGGGGTTCTTCCTTTCTTTTTTACAGTTTGCACTATATGTACCCTCATTTTAGAGCTTTGGTAACTCTTAAGTTAAAAAATCATGAGACCTCTATGTGTTTGTCGGTTTAAGAATAAATGACTAAGAAGCTTAACTTCTGGGCTTTCTGGGTCATCCTGTACTCTGATATATATAATACTTATTTTAGTTAGGGGTTCCAGGTTTTAGGGATACATATGTTTACACAGAGAACTACAGTTAAAAATTTGCTTACAATGAATGGAGAGTTGTCTTTTGTTTTGACCTGTGTGTCTGCACCTTCATTTGCTCACGACTAATGTGCAAAAGACTGCAGTAAAGCTGAGTGCAACAACAATCAAGCCAAAACTAAGATACATCCTTTCAATCTTCTTTTCTCACCATGAAGGGAAATAGAAGTAACCTGAAATTCATAATTATAACAAAGTGTACTGCAAGGTGGATTTGCCATGTGAAGCTTAATGCTAGACAGTGTCTGTTCTTTACAAACTGATATTAATTGTTGATGATAAAACTCTAGAGGATTTATTTCTTTTTTATTTGCATAGCAAAGTAATGTAATGACTAGTATTAGGCACTTATTTTTAGTTGGTGAGTGTTTGTGCATGTGTATTTAAGTCTTATTGATAATAGGGGAAATGTGAGCCTTTGAGGTCTTCAAGAAAGTGAAGTGCTCCACTGAACTCCTGAATTTTCACCTTTTGTCAGAAAACGCATCAGAGTGCCCTGCAGGTTCAGCAGAAGGCAGAGGCAATGCTGCAGGCTAATCACTATGACATGGATATGATCCGGGAGTGTGCAGAGAAGGTTGCTTCCCATTGGCAGCAATTGATGCTGAAGATGGAGGACCGCCTCAAGCTTGTGAATGCCTCTGTTGCCTTCTATAAAACTTCTGAACAGGTACAGAAATGCTATATGACCTGTATATGCCTTGGTTAATTCTTCACTGTGGCATAAAGCGACATTACCTAAAAACATGATTGACTAGATTTTGTTGTATTTACCAATTTGGTAACAACTGCAGTTATACCAAGAATGCAAAAAGCCTTACCAGCTGCCTTAGAAAGAGAAACCATGTGTCATCTTGTAAGACAAAGGCTTTTTACCAGGGCTTGTAACTGTCACTGCAGGACACAGAGCAGTGGTTTTAAACTGAAAGAGGGGAGATTTACATTAGATACTAGGAAGAAATTCTTTACTGTGAGGGTGGTGAGGCACTAGAACAGGTTGCCCAGAGAAGCTGTGGATGCCCCATCCCTGGAAGTGTTCAAAGTCAGGCTGGATGGGGCTTTGAGCAACGTGGTCTAGTGAAAGACATTCCTGGCCACAGCAGTGGGTTGGGCTATAGATGATCCTTAAAGGCCCCTTCCAAGCCAAACCATTCTGTGATAAATGAGTAGTAGACAAATTGAACTAACTACTAAAAGACTGCAATGTAATTGGTGTGGCTACCCTTGCTTCAATTAGCAAACTTCAAAGGTACACTACCAAAGTGCATTTGTTATTGGTGAAAACTCAAATCTTTATCAGTCTCTTCCATTACTCTCCCTTTTTATGTTCCTCAGATTCTTATTTTTAATTGAGAAATCCTGTAAAACATTTTCAAGATTAAACAAAATTACAACTGCTTAGCTGCATTTCTGTTTGTTTCAAGAAGTTTTGCTTAAACCAAACACAAGTTACGCAGGTTTTAGTGGAAGGACTTCAGGTGACTAATTCTGGGGTTTGTGTTGGAGTCGAAGAAAAGTCAGTTTCATTCTCTTTTTACACAGAAGAGTTAGGGGGAAGGTTGGCAAGGTTGTCTCCTCTGTGATCATATCTTAAAACCATCCTGAACTATGCAGTCACAAAGGCAGAGAAAGATGAGCAACTTCAGGGAGAGACTTCTGAGCAATTCCACGTAAGCAGGCCAATGCTTGCAAACCTACAGCCAAAGTTTTTTGCCAGTCAAAACATGTCAGAAGCTGAGGTACACATAAGGGTGAGATTGGTTTTCTATTTTTTTGGTTTGAATTTGGAATTTTTGTCTTACTGGATTATATTTGAGTTGGATTCCTTTTATCTGGTAGGTGTGCAGCGTGCTGGAAAGCCTGGAGCAAGAATACAAGCGAGAAGAAGACTGGTGTGGGGGAGCAGACAAACTGGGTCCCAATTCTGAAACAGATCATGTTACTCCCATGATAAGCAAACACCTGGAACAGAAGGAGGCATTCCTAAAGGTAGGACTGTGGGTTTTTCTAATCCACAGTATCCTGTGTCTTGAAAAGCATGCAGTCCAACGTTTGCTCGTAGTGCTGAAATTTATGCGGAAAGCAGCAGTGCCCATTCAAATGCTACAGGTATATCCCAAACTGCAAAGATGTGGGAAATGGCACATTAACTGCTTCTGACAGTGATTAGGAGAATAGTGCCAAGTGCATAAAAATGTAGCCAGTTTTATAAATGTATTTCCTGTTGATCTTCAATAGATGTCAGGTCTCCCACTGTGACTGAAGAGGAACTGGGAATCACTGCTTTGGGCAACTGTCATTTGTAAAGAATGCTTAAAGGCTGCTGCTTTGGAAGAGAACTGACAGTCACATAGTGCCACTGCTGCCTGTGCATCAGGGCAGCTCTCAGATGTGCTTGGACTACAGTAGAGTACCAAAGGAGGAAATTGCTAGACAAGCATCTGGGAGTAGTAGAGTTTGTGTAATAGTTTACAGATAAATGAAAAGTTTTCATTCCAACTAATGTCCTAGTGAAGAGATTTATTGATCATACTAAAAATGTGTAACGGATGCTTGTAAAGCAGTTTAACCATGTAACCAAAGGCTTTTTCCAGCATTATCTTGAAAGACATCAGAGTATCAAACTTAGTTTATTAAAAACCTTTTTCATCTCTGTACAGATGTGAACTTTTAAAAATATATTAGCATAGCTCTAGGTATTTTCAAATATATCAAAATAATATCAAATATCTTTCTGCAGCCTGTGAGTTTCTAGTCTTTGTATTAAAAGGATTTGAGAAGTGACTTGGCATCTCTGTTACTGGATCTAACCATGCTACCTTCACCTAACCTTTTAAAGTAGCATTTTACTTTCTGCTTATTAAATTAAAGCAGCTGGCCCGTATGTAGTATTTCGTGTACATTAAGATGAGAGCAGCAACTGAGCTGAGTGTTGGCAATACATTGGTGAGAACTGAAAGCGCTCAAGGTCTTATCTTATAAGGATGTGTCAATATTTCAGCACTTTTGGTTTCACTTTAGCGGAGCATTTACTTTTTGTTTAAAGCAGTGGTGTATGTTTTGGAGTATCTAAGTGATTGCATAATCATATGCACTCTGTTTATACAATAAATAACTTCAAGTGGCACATGGCGCACACACAGAAAACAAACTGAGCTCTGAGTCATGCTGAAAGCTCTAGAGCAGGTAATTGCTTTTCAGGATCTTCAGATAAAAAGTAATAGCATTTTGTTTGAGGTTTTTTTTCTGCTGGATATGTAAGGATTAACTGTTACTTATTGGGAGAACTATTTTAGTGCTTGTGTTGGCTTGCTTGTAAAAGGGTTTAACAAGAAACACTTTTTAAAATTGGAGAGAGTGGGAGATGCGTAGAAGGGGGATAAGGAAAATCCTTGATCTTTTTCTGGATGTATATATATGCATCTTCAAAGAAAGTAATACTGCTAACTCTCTAGGCTTGCACACTGGCTCGGAGGAATGCTGATGTCTTCCTGAAATACCTGCATAGAAACAGCGTTAACATGCCAGGGATGGTGACACACATCAAAGCACCTGAACAACAAGTCAAAAGTAAGGGGTTTATTGTTCTTTTTTTTTTTTTTTNTTTTTTTTTTTTTTTTTTTTTCTTCCAAAGAATGTGATTGTCATCTGTTGTGCTGTGGTGTGTGTGAGTGAAGCCTGCCCAAGTGGAAAGGGTTCTGTCAGGCTTAACAGGAAATAATTAAAATTGCTCACATGCTTTGAAGGAGCTGCCAGTCATCGAATTCTCTTATACCCATATGAAGTAGCTTTGAATTTATTTATCTTTTGCTTACACTTAATCTTCTTTCAATTTGAGACTCAAATGTGCTGCTTTTGTTCAGAGAATGAGATAGGGAAGTTCCACATGATAATGTTTGGTCTGAAGCCAAATGGGAGCTGATCATTGTAAGCTTACTCACTGTGTTAGAGTGATGCATTCTGCAAGTCCTGTGGGGGTACCAGGGTGATACAAGGTAATTCTTGAGTGATGCCCTTGGACCCTTCATATAATTGAATCAGTATCAAAAAACTTCAGGAAGTATAGGATAACTGACATTGTTTAAATTAGATGTGTAGATAGGTAGTAGGTGGGATGTGATGCAGGAAAGAACTAATATGTCGTAGTTAGATTTTGCAGGGATTAATTCAATGTAGTGCAGCTTTAAGGTGTAATATGCACTGTGCGGAATGGGGTAGAGAAGGAAATCTGTAGGGCATTCAGGCACAAAAGGACAGGAGTTAGTAGTGGTATATGCATAACTGATGGGCGAGGTAAGCAGAACAGAAATCAGTGAGAGATGTTCAGAAAATACTGCATTTTATAGTTGTTAAATATTGCAGTTGTATTCTGCTTGATGCATTTTGAACCTGTGATTGATAACTCGGACCATGCTACAGACTAAACACCAGAGAAATCCTGCTGCTACCCAAAGGGGAGTTATGCCGAGGTTGAAGCCGAACTAAGAGGAACACGGTGATAGGACCAGAGGAAAAAGTTGCAGCAAGGAAAATTCTGAATGAATATAAGGAGAAAGTGGTTACAGCATGAGTAAGAAAGTACTGAGTAGAGCAGGTAGCCCACAGAGGTAGTGGAATCTCTGCCCTTGGGAATTTTTAAAATTCGAATTGAACAAGCCCCTGAAAAAATTTTGAAGTTAGTCCTGCTTTGAGAAGGAGATGGGAAGAGGTGGCCTCCAGAGGTCTTTTCAACTCTAAATTACTTGATGACTCTATCAGAAAAGGACGTGGTCGCTGCTTCACCTACTACAAGGGGAGAACAGTTCGTGTTAAACTTAGCCATGTGTCTGAGAGTACTCAAATTGAAGACCTCCATGTTGAATTTTTTGCATTGGAAAGATGATAGGGTATTGGCCATGCTTTTCACTCTAAGGAGATAATTGGATTGTGGCAGTTGAAACTTTGAGCATGTAGAGTTAAAACAAAGGATTGTTTTTCCTCTGTCCCCAGGGCATCAACATTTGTAGAACTGTACAAGACAATCTCAACACAAACGCTAGCGGCATCAGTAACTGAAGAAGTGTTGCTAATATTTGTCACTTAGCTCTTCTCTTAGTAGTAGACTACGAAAGCAAAGCAAAATCAAGCAGTAAGTTGTAGCTACCACAGTTACTGATTATAAAAAAATACGTTAAAGATTTTAGACAAACTTAAAAGTTCAGTTTCAAAATCTGCATAGAAGCAGTCATTCTGAGGAAGGTAAATGTGTTCAGATGAGGAAAGAGTAGAAAGGTCTCTGCTAATGTCCTTAAGAATAACTATATGTCAGAAGTGTAGTACTATGCATGTTCTTTGTACATTTAAAATCCTGGATGCATGATACGTGTTTAAAAAGCAACAAAAATACGTGTTTAAACCACCAACAAAAAAGCAACAAAAGTCTCCAAGCAGGAAAAAGATAAGCTTTGTAATCTAACACTTTTCCCCATGTGCCATGTAATTCTGAGAATTAAGCATGACTCAAGATAGAACCAGTGAGGACTCCTTCCTTTTAGTCTCAATGGTGTGGTGGTAGCTGACCAAATGATTTAAAAGTTCGCTTTGATCTTCCTGTTCATATATGCATGTAAGAAAAAAAATCTCATCTCTTTTCTAAACAGAGGAATAAAAAAGAAGTGTTGATGTTATTTTGGTGAAATAGAGGTTTCATGTGTTCTGCTGAACCATACTCAGGTGTATGCTTGAAACAGTGTCAGCTGTGATCAGTATTACAGTATAACGAACACTTTAAAAACTTGAGAAACTGTTGAGTTTCTGCAGAACTGCTGAACTTTTCTCAAAAACCTCATTCAGTGGCATACTTAATCCTTATTCCCAGATGCAAATTGTGGTATCTAGAAAAGCAGCATCTTAATCTAGGCAAAGTTTAGCTAAGCACATGCTTCATCGTAAACGGAAATCATGACGATATTGAACTCCGAGGGGTGTCCTTCTGTCCCTTCATACCAGCGCAAATAATTTATTTCATCTGCAGTTAAGAGTATCCAAATACTGTGCTGGTCATTGTGCCAAAGCTGAATTTTAGGAAGGAATTGTGGCCTGAAACTGTGTTGTGGCAGGTGGATTCAGTGATCGGTGATCGTAGCTGTAAGCTCAGAAATTGAGCATCTTCATCTTTGCTTCTGATGATGATTTCCTGGGCTTCTTTGTTACCTCTGCCTCTGCTGTACGGGCTGTAACTGAACATAGCGCAGGAAATTGTCTAGTGGTGCTCGTATTTCTAGATAGGTAGATAGTGCAGGCTGCATAGACACAGCTGAAAGCTCTCCAAGCCCAGAGAATAAGCTGGAAGTTTAGAAAACAATCCTAACAAATATTGGAGTCAAAGGAAGTGGTGACAGCAACAGGGACTATAGTTCAGGAAGATTGAGACAAGAGCTGCTCATCCAAACCTCCTATCAAATGTTGTTGTTCTGTAACTTCAAGTATTTTATAGTTGGTTTTTTTTCTCTCTCTTCCTTGTCAGTCCAAGAAATTAATGGCAATAACATGATTGGTGTCCAGCCAAATGTCTCTCACTGGCTTGCCATCTGTATCATGTCCTGACAGGACAAATGCTTGTTCCAATTAGCTAAATGCACCTTGCTTACTCTTTGTCAAAACTACTTTGCTTGCATCACTATCAAGATGTCTCTTTTTGTATGATGTGTCCAGCTCGGTGTATTGCATTGTATAATGATATAATGGCAGGCCTCCCTGTGTCTGCCCTGTCAAATCTGGCATATGTTCTGAGCAAGCATTTTGGAGGCTGCGTGAGGCAAAAATAAAACCGAGAAAGCAGGTGAGGCAGATTAGCCAATGGCTTGGCTAAGAGACAGATTGGTTGATGCATACTTGAGGGTAGCCTGCCCAACAAGAAAAAAACCTTGGCTGCAGTGACTAGATTCCAACCAAAAGCAAGTCCTGGGTGATCTCAACACTCTGTGGCAAATGGTAATATGATGCTTTTAAGCAGGAGGATGTTGGCAGCAATGCAGACAGATTTCATAATCCTCAGGGAGGCTGTGACGAGTAGTTGTAATTGGTACCAAATCACTGATAGAAATAGTGTGAGGTGTTTTTCTCCTCAGGCTCCCTTTATTTGATCTTTTCTGTCAAACTGTTTCTTGGGAGTTCTTAGCTTTTGGGATGTAAGGTGTGGTGGACCCACACAGTGGGGCAGGGAAATGCAGAGGCATTAAGAAGCCTAGCACCTGAGAGCCTCTGTTCATAATTATGGAAAATAGTTAGCTGTAGGTATAAGTAGAGAAGTAAAGTGTTGTTGTGAAGAATGAGCCTTTTTGGTGGTCTCTTTTTCTTCTGCTAGACCTCCTCTTGGACTCTTTGCACTTCTGACAGAATCACCTGGCAGAGACACTGGATATCTCCATTGTCATGTGTTTCAGCTCACCATCTGAGTTTGCAGTAGCTACACTACAAGTTCTGGTGGAGCTGCTGCTCTAGAAGAAGCAGTGGGTAAAGTGAGCTCTACAAGAACATGCTTTCTTTCTTTGAAGAAGAAGAAACAATAAACATTAAAGAACCAGAGTTCAGATCAATTCTTCCACATATTGTAAACAGAAGGTCTTTGCCATCCAGAAAGAGTTTATAAACCAGACATGTGGATTTGCAGTTTAACAGTGGAATTTGGATGTGACTTCCCAATGGCAGACAGTTTCTGATACTCAGGAACAGAATAACAAATTGCAGAGTTAATTATTTGATTACCTGGAAATTCTCTCAAGGCTCAATGAACACTCGTATTAGAATGTCAGCTTAGGCTGGATGGCCACACTCAGAGTTGTGGTCAACAGCTCAATGTCCAAGTCGTTACCAGTAAAGAGTGATGTTCTTCAGGGGCTGGTACTGGGTCTGGTGTTGTTTAACATTTTTGTCAGCATGGACAGTGGAATTGAGTATGCACCCACAGCAAGTTTGCCAACAACGCCAAGCTGTGTGGTGCAGTCAACTCTGGAGGGAAGGGATGCCATCCAGAGGGACCTGGACAGGTTTGAGAACAAGGACAAGGGTCCTGCATGTGGATCAGGGCAGTCTAAAGAACAATTGTAGGCTAGGCAGAGAATGGATCGAGAGCACTGAGGAGATGGGCATTGGAGTGCTGGTGGATGAGAAGCTTGATGTGAGTCAGCCATGCGTGCTTGCAGCCCGGAAAGACAACTACATTCTGGGCTGCATCAAAAGCAGCGTGGCCAGCAGGTTGAGGGAGGTGATTCTGCCCTTTTGCTTCACTCTGGTGCGACCCCACCTGGAGTACGGCAGGGAGACCTTATAGCAGCCTTCCAATACCTAAAGGGGGCCTACAGAAAGGGTGGGGAGAGACCCTTGATCAGGGACTGTAGTGATAGGATGAGGGGTAACAGTTTTAAACTGAAAGAGGGGAGATTTAGATTAGACACTATGAAGAAATTCTTTACAGTGAGGGTGGTGAGACACTGGAGCAGGTTTCCCAGAGAACTTGCCAATGCCCCATCCCTGGAAATGTTCAAGACAAGATTGGATGGGGCTTTGAGCAACGTGGTCTAGTGGGAGGTGTCCCTGCCCATGGCAGGGGGGTTGGAACTAGATGCTCTTTAAGGTCCCTTCCAACTCTAATCATTCTCTGATTCTACTGTATTATACTGCTGTTGGTTTTGGTTATTTTTTAAGGGAATTACGAGCTTAGTATTTTTGTGTATTTTTGTGTATTTTTTATTAGCAGGTTTTCTGTTCATTTTATGTTTGCTTATGTTGCATTTGTTCTGGTAGTGACCTAAGGCTATGTATTTGCCCACATGTATTATTAAAATGTTTATAGAAGACTGGCATATTCATAAAAGTTATTATTGTTTTTATTATGTTCAATATGAGATGTTAAGCATGTGATTACTTGTGCATGCTTGATCTTTCTGAGGAAATCCTGTCAAGAACCACCTTTATCAGCCTACGTTTTCAATTCTGTTAAACAGTGGCAGAGTCCATATGAGAAGAAATTGGGAGAAAAATTACGTTACTAGTACATTTTCATTGCATCTCTAGTTTCTTTAACCAACATTTGTGTAAATAATAATAAACAGGAACACCCTGTGTTTCATTAGTATCAATAAAAGAAGCAAAAAGTAACAGAAGGAGTGTTTTGTAAATTCTACAACATAGGTACTTTATTCCACTAATTTACTGTCATATTTCAAAATTAGTTATCCTGACCTCTGTTGAAACTATTTTCATTTCTTAGATATCTTGAATGAACTCTTCCAGAGGGAGAACCGTGTGCTGCATTATTGGACCATGCGCAAAAGACGTCTTGATCAATGCCAACAGTATGTGGTGTTTGAAAGAAGTGCCAAACAGGTGAGGGTTTTATATAAAAATCCACTGTAGTGTGATTGAGGTTTGACATAGTTGTTCTACAATAACAAATTTGCCATTGACTTCCATGTTTCAAATGGCTGAAAGATCATAGATTAAATAGGAATTAAGTTAAATCATTTGCTTTTCCTTTAATACAGAACAACAAAATCTGTTGAGGCAGGGTGTCTTCTTTAACTTAAAGGTAGTGTTTTGCTTCTGCCTGCTTGATTTCAGTACTGATGAATCTCATTTCTGCAAGCTTGTGTTTGACAAATTGTTACGCTTGTTAACTTTGACACAAACACTGAATTTGACCAAGAAAATAACAAGCAGCAACATTTCTCTCCAGTGTTGGGGGAAAAGAACATCTAATTAAGTTGATTGGCAGTTCTAGAAAACTGATAAATTCTATAATTCATTAAACAATAATAACTGAATGACTTCGGAAAGTTTTTTGCCATTCTGTGTGTACTTGCTTTTATGGTTTCTTGCATGGTAGACGCACCTCAAGCTATTTCGAATTTTATCAGTCTGGAAAGAACTACCTACCACACACAAAATAATTCCCTTTGCTAATCAAAGCATAAGGCATTTGTAGGAGGTTCCAAGGAAGCATTAGTGACTTGGAATGATCTGTGATAGTTTTTTACTGCCTTTTTTTTTTTTTTTTTAACTGGCTATAAGACAAAGAAAGGAAGCTATCTGTTCCTGTTCAGCAGAAAAGGACACAACGCCCATAGTGTGAAATATGTCAGATCTACTTTAAAGGACTCAAAAAACCCAATTTTTTTATTTCTTTCTAACAGCCAGTGTAGACAGAGACTGAAATACTAGTGGTCTGTTTTCATCTCTTGAAAGATTTCTGAAGTCATGATTTCACGAAGAAAGTAATGCAAGATAAATCTTGAAGTTAAAAATTAATACCTCCTTAAAACAACACCACCCCTTCCCAGCCTCCCCCCCCC
>VXBJ01000397.1:131994-142297 GCA_013400055.1 Nycticryphes semicollaris
CCCCCCCACTTTTGAATAACCTCAACTCCAACCTCTGCCAAGCACATGACCTACTTGCCTTTGTATAGAGATTACTGACTAAGAGTCATACACTGGAGATAAAGATCTGTCAGCATTTGCATTATAAACCCCATTTTTCAACACCCACCAGTTCAGTCATCACAAATTTTATAGGACTCCGCACTGATTAGCCAGAAAATGGAGATGTTGGTGTCTTCATTCAGATTTTTGTTGGAAGTTGGAAGAACCCATTCTTTTTGCTTTCAGAACTTGACGCTCTGCCATGGGAGCAGATACCATAGTAGTTTGAAGGAAAATGGTAGGCTCTCAAGTTGTACCAGAGTTAAGGGCTCACCTGGCCACTAAATTGATCCTGATGAGAAGAGAGCTGATCTGAACTGTTGCAATATGTTGTAGCTCTAGAGAGCTGCTAAAAAGTTGTAAAAAGGCAACATTTGCAGAGGGGAAGCTTTTTGTTTATCATTCATTTCATCATTACGTAGTAAACTCACCAAAAAAAGATGGAGGTTAAAATGTTAGAAGGAAGAAGTATGAAAATAAAAATACAGGTTGACTGTAACATTAGCAGTAACCAATGCTGCTTGTCCATATCAATCTTCACTTGCAAAAATTGACATTAGAATGACAAGAGTACAGGTGGTTGGTTGAAATGTCCCAACCAAAAGTGGTTGGTTTGTTTCCATCAGTAGCACTTGAAAAGTACAGGCCCATCTCACAAGGCTTGCATCTGCACTAATATGTTTCTAGCTAAATGGCATCTTAGCATTCAGTGTTGAATTTTGAAGGCTTTCTGCTCACTTCAGTTTTTGTACCAAGAGGGAGAAGCAACCTAAGTGGGAGGAAGAGAATCATATTTGTTCAATACAGCCTTGATGAGTTTAAATTCTTGGTGGAATTATAATATATATGGTGCCTGTTCTGATTCAGTGTAAGATTATGCTCTTGAAAAATACATATCTACTGTCCACCAAGATAAAACTTCACTTGCTCTTGATAAAGTGGATAGATAAAAGGGTAAAATGAAAGTATGAGAGAGAAAAGGAAGAACGAGGACTCACTTGCAATCTACTACTTTTCTACTTGGAGTATTAAATTTTTGTCTTGTGCTGTATATACTTACTGAAGACACGGAAAATACACATGCATTCAGTAACAAAACAGTTCTAAGCAAGCTGTATTAAACTCTTTCGACATCTGATGTTGACTTTGGCAGAACCAAGAAGTTTCTAAGTTCAGGCTAGTACAGCAATACGCGGAGGCACATGTTTTAAGAGCTGGAAAACAGCTTGCTAATGTCAGTCTTTGGTTACTATTTTTTACTTTTACTGTTATACTGCAGTTTGAGAGGACTCTTGTGTTTTGATGGGGGTATTTGGGATTTTTTCCCCGTTGTGTAGCCAGAGAGTAGGATTATTCACAACCACTGAATTATGCTTAAAAGGGCAGCAAATATTAATGTGAGTAGAACATAGATAATAGCATGGTTCATAAGAGTGGGAGAGCAAGGTGCCAGGTTGTGTAAGGGAAGCAATTTTACATTGCTGTTCATAGTTCTTGTCTTATACTTCCTATACATGTATTCATCAGTTTAACTGATACATTCCTTCTCTGCTGCAGGTTTAATTTCTAGAGGTATATGTAAATACAGCCTGCATTTTGTGAGGCTGCAATACACGTCAACTAAAGATTGAAGTGATGATTAAATCTTATGTCATTGGAAAGTTTAGCCTACAGTCTTACGTACGTTTTTACAAATTGGAAAATCCATATTGCTGAGCACAGCTCTCCTGTGTTGCACCAAAAAAAGTGATTGTTGCTCAGCTGTGGAGTATACTAGCAAAACTGTAGACATAGTTACAACCTTTTAGTAGTGGACTACTGTAGTCCTGAAGTATTCAAATTCATGCGTCATTTGTTTTTTCTTTAGGTTTTTAAGCATCACTTCATAGACTAAGTGAATTACTTCAGTTACAAACTGTTTGATGTTGTAGATGACTGCTACAACATAGAATAAAATTTATTTGTGGCCAATCTGTGTTTGTGAAAAACTGATTGCAGGTGGTTTCTGTTGGCAAAAGTATGTTGCCGTTTCTCTTACTTTCCCTTCATTATTGCCTTATTTAGGCTCTGGAATGGATTCATGACAATGGAGAGTTTTACTTATCCACACATACTTCCACTGGCTCCAGTATCCAGCACACTCAAGAGTTGTTAAAAGAACATGAAGAATTTCAGATCACAGCAAAGGTAAAATAAGTAAATGAAATTATGGAAGACTTAAAAAACCCAAAACAATACAAGTTCCTCTGTCCACCCCAAGGATGTGTCTATGAAGACTTGTTTACTTGCAGTGGCCTTCTCTTTATTTTTGCTGGGAACAGAATAAACCAAAAGATAATCAGAAGATAATAATTCTTACAGGAGCTCCATCAAGCCCATTGTGCGGTTGATTTCTTATGACAGGATTGTAGTGAGTTACCCTTAAAAATGTATTTTTAGAAAACAGCAAGCCTTTCAGGGCCTTTGATTTCCACTTTTATATCCTCATGTCTGCAAATTACTGCATGTTCATGTAGGATATAAAATACTACAAGGCATATTATTCAGCTGTGATGTAATTAGAAGATAGTAGAAAAAAGGAAGCTTTATTCATTTTATTAAAGGATTCTGTGATTCTGCTGTAACTGTTTGAGCCGTGGCAGCATTTTCCACCAGTGGAGGCCTATACAGACCTGCAGATGTCACTTGTGAGACTTGAAAGTTTTCATATGTGAAAGGCAACCAGTGCATGATTGAAATACCCAAGCATATGTAGTCTTTTCTCTCCCTGTTTTGTTTTGTCACCTGTTCAGACTGTCCCCTTTTTTCACCTCTCTGCTCTCCAATATTCATAGAGAAATAATAAAGCCCAAGAAAGTAAGCAAGTGGTCATTTGTCTGAATGACCTCTTCAGAAGAGACTTTGGAGCTGAAGTTGTCATGGGACTTGGGGCAAGGGAGAGAAGAGAATCTAGAAAGAACAGAGATTACTTTTGCTTTTCGAACCTGGATTTTCATCTTTCTGAGTTTTGTTCCAGCCTTTGTTCTGCTGGATCCCTTCCAGCATGCAGAGCATCACTGCCCCCGTTGTTTCCTCTGTCACTCAGCAGATGACGTGGGTGCCCCTTTTGAAAGGATGTTGTTAGTGCCACTCCCTTGGTGTTTTGCTACCTGTTGGGGGAATGTATTAGCCCTTGATAATTCTGTGGTGAAAAGAAATGCTTGGATGAGGAACCATTAGGAAAGAAAAAGAATAAATAAAGGAAGGACAAATACTGACTATTTTCCAGCTGATACAGGAATCCAGTTTTTATTGACTGCTTTGCTTAACTCCCTGTTACCAAGGGCTCTGATGGTACATTTCACTCTGACGTGGTGTCAGAGAGAGGTGGAGGTATAAAACTATCCATTGTGGATGATTTATGATTTACATGAAAGAAAGCACAGAGTTTTAAGGCAGCTTGTTAATTGGGAAAAGCAGTTAGCTACAGATTTGGTGGTCACTACCTGTTCTCTTAGTTTCTCCCAAGCAACCATGTGACAACAAAACATAATATAAAAAAAAGATTTAAAGAACATAATCTTAATATGTTAAAGTGTAAAGTGTACAGTAAGACTTATCTCCATCTCAGCATTTCAGTGACGTCTAAAGAAGGTAGATTCTTGAGACTGTGGGCCAGGTCCAATACCAGTGTTTCAGTGGTAACGAACAAAATATCCTCTTTGGCATCAAAACCCTTTTGTATTAATGCGTGGAGTTTACCCATGCTCTGAAAAACCTGCCTAGCAAAATTTCATCTCTGGGTTAGATACGGAATACATTTTTGAAAGAAAAATAAGCAACCTGCTTGTAGTCGTGTAATAATAAAACCCAAGGAAACCTATATTCATCTCGTGCTATCTTTATTAAGAAAAAGGTATCTCTTTAAAGGAGTTATGGGAAAAGGGAGGAGGAAGCTAGCTCCTTTGATGGCTTCTACTGCACTTCAGTGGCAGGTTAAGCAAAGTGCCCCCCTTCGTGACAGGTAGAGCTAGTAACCATTTGATATTTTTCCTGTTTTCATAGCAAACCAAAGAGAGGGTGAAGTTGTTGATACAGCTGGCTGATGGCTTTTGTGAAAAAGGGCATGCTCATGCAACAGAGATTAAAAAATGTGTCACAGCAGTGGATAAGAGGTACAGAGACTTTTCCCTACGCATGGAGAAATACAGGACCTCTTTAGAGAAAGCCCTGGGTATTTCCTCTGATTCCAATAAATCGGTAAGAGAAGTTTGAGTGTGATAACAGACAAACAAGCTTTGCTTGCATTTGATTTAGCTATCATTTTCTCCTGACTCCTTCCTTAATCAATTCTCCCTTTCTTTAATAAAGAGCAAAAGCTTGCAGCTGGATATAATCCCAGCCAGTGTCCCTGGGTCAGAGGTGAAACTGCGTGATGCTGCTCATGAGCTTAACGAAGAAAAACGAAAATCTGCCCGGAGGAAAGAGTAATATGTTTATTTCTTTTTAATGAATGAGAGTGCATAAATCGATCATGATAATGAAACAACTGTCATGGTTTGTCTGGCAGCTTAGTAATTGGATAGATGGTAAAAAGAGAGTGATGTTACTCAGTAGCTCCTATTGCCTTTTATTCACATGCTTGTTCTCACTGATAATTCTAGCATGTCAGAATCCTAAACTTTCAAAACTATGTTAGACTTCTTTTAACATACTTTTTTAATTTTAGAAATAACATGAAATAAGTGTTTAAGGAGAGGAGGGAAGACAACAGTTAATCAACTATAGCAAGTGAAAAGCATTTAAGAAAAAATTCCATCTCCTTCCCCGTTTTTTGTGCTGGCTGGTAATGGCAGGATGTTACCCCATGTTTCCATCATCTGTTGTCTCCCTTCACACTTCAGATCTCAGATTTTTCTTGCAGCATTGGAAAAAGCAAAAGCTGATGAGGAGAAAAATATGTTCTGGTTATTATGCATTCATAATGATCAAACAGACTGAGATTTGATTATTCTCTCTGTTGTCACCTAAGGTTCATTATGGCTGAACTAATTCAGACAGAAAAGGCTTATGTCAGAGACCTCCGGGAATGCATGGATGTAAGTTTTCTTTTTTTCACTAAGCTTTGAAGACAGGATTCAGGAAGTTTCTTACTGGGATTTTTTTGTTTGTTTGTTTGTTTTAACACCTGAACATGATTGGTTTGCAGTCATAGGACCACATTAAGTATCTGTTCTGCTATTAAGAAGAAATTTAGAATTACATCTGGTAACAACCAATTCAGACTTCATCCTATATGTTTTGCTTCAGTCAGTACTGAGTTTCAGCATTTGCTCCTTTCCCATTTCATTAACATGGGGTTTTTGTTTTGGAGAGGGGAGGAAAAAAGGAGAGGTTTACTTGATTTGCTTTGCTAGCAACAGAGAAGAGCTTGTGTTAATTCTCTTATTATCTGTTTCACATGTTCTGCTGCTAGCTGACTTTTTGAATAGAAATTCAGAGAGATTCCATGGAAAAGTGCCCAGTAATTGTTATGTTGAAGCAAGTGATGTTTGGTGTTAGCTGTTGCAGAAAGCATGAACTTCTAGACTACAGGCATGACCTTGATAAGGAATATTCTGAAGCATTAGAAGTTGTCAAGAACACTATGCATTTTAAATGATGAAGTCTCAGGGACTATGTCAAACTGTCAGTTTTAGAACTTGTATTACTGTCAAAATCACAAGGTATATTTGACACAACAGGTACTGTCACAGTTGGAGAAAATGATGCTGCATGATCTTTCCCCATTTCTCTCTAGGAAAGCATGCTTACAGATACCTGGGTGCTTCTCTTCAGGGCTTATCATGACTTTTCATGCATCTTTTTTGTTCTGGGCAGACATATCTATGGGAAATGACAAGCGGAGTTGAGGAGATCCCACCTGGTATTGTAAACAAAGAACACATTATCTTTGGAAACATGCAGGAAATCTATGAGTTCCACAATAAGTGAGTTACTTATCTTCCATTCCCATGTTACTGCTAAATCCAAATGATGACCTGAGGGATTTCCTAATGAAAATATTGTGCATGTAAATAACGGATGCTTGTCCATAAGAAAAATCTAAAGGATTTATTCTTGCACTTCTAAATTTTCAGTTGCTTTTTGCAGCCAAGCAGGTACACCAATAGAAACTGTCTTTTTCAACCTTGGACATTAACATTTTACTGTAGGTTTTCCAGTTGTTCTAAAGAGGTGGAAACCAGTGAACTCAATAGAATACAGATACAGTATGAATTTAAGACTCCGTCATTCCTTCAGAACCCTCTTTCCTGATTTCTAAGTGTGACTACTAGTGGGAAAAAGTAGGGCTCCCTGCTTTTTCTTAGCTCTTCAAAGCTTCTGTGGAGGTGCCCCACCATTACTACATTTATATGAGTACTGAGCATGAAAGAGACTTGTCCACTACATTTCTGCTGAGTTGTGTGACTATTAAATGGATCTGCGTACAGAAGCCTTGCTCTGAATCTTCCCTCTTTGATGCTTCATTGGTCTTTGTATTGGGTTATGATTCTTTTAAGTCATAAAATATACTTAGCATATTCCAGAACCTAATTTTAGTCCTTTGTATGCTTTGTGTTAACCTGAGCAACCAAGAAGCAAGTCACCTCCTTTTTCTCTTGAGATTAAGACTAAACTTTTCTTGAAACTGACACAGTAGGAAACCTTCTTGATGGAGAGCAACAGCCATTATTAAATTTTTGAATTCTCTTATGTGTTGACTGCATGTCTGCTGGAATTTGTATTGAATCACGTTCACATCAGAATTCGTATTGAGTTACATTTTGTAGTAGTTCTATTATTGCACATTTTTATCCATTCCTGTTATTTTTATTTCTTTAACTCATGCTGTTAGTAGGAATTACAACAAATTTTCTATCTGCCTTAATTCACAGAGAATAGATCAATATCAGTTGCTCTAATGAAAATGTTTCATTTGCCTTGTACTATCTGTTTCTTTTCTGTCTACAGTATATTCCTTAAGGAGCTGGAAAAATATGAACAGTTACCAGAAGATGTTGGACACTGCTTCGTTACTTGGGTAATGAAGTCAGAATTATGTTTAGAAGTAACAAGGGAGATAGGAAGCGTGAAAAGATAAGATTCTTGCTCCCAGGTCCCATTTTAATTTGTAAAACTACCTCTTTCTTCCAATTTGAGTAGAAATATGTGCGTTTTTTAACCGGGGAAAAAAAAAAAAGAAGCTGTCAGATGCCAATGCTTAGCTGCTCTTGAAGTTTATACAAGTTGCCCAAACCCACGTTCACATTTGATTTGGTGTCTTGGTCTTAGCTATGAATAATCTACTGTTGTATACATTGGTATTGTTTTCAGTTTTACTTGCCTGATATACTTTCTTATGCTGCCATTTTGAAAGGGAAAATGATTCTGTGTCATTAAATTTCTTGAGAGTGACTATTTGCTCTCTGATGACTGTAAAAGCTTCTAAGACAGAAATGATGCTCTGTGATAACCTGTGCAAACTTGCATTTTGTTCTGCAGGCAGACAAATTCCAAATGTATGTTACTTACTGTAAAAATAAGCCAGATTCTACCCAGCTGATATTAGAACACGCAGGAGCGTACTTTGATGTAAGTACTCTGTGACAGTTTTAATCATGTACTTGCAGTTAAGCTGAGTGCCTAATTTCTTTAGAAAATGCAAGTTTCCTGGTACTACTGCTGCATTTTAGTGTCAGGTTAAGAAAATAAATCCTGCATCTCACATGGTTAACTTATATTGCTCAGTTGGTCTCATAAAGCTGTCAAGCCGAATGTAAAAAGTCACTGTCACGTATCGGAGCAGTTCAGAACTGGAAGCGAGTTCTGGCAGCAGCAACTGAGACATGAATCTTCAGCTCTCACAAGCACATTCTGCAAATCTTAGCATTTTCATGTGCTTAATTTGCACTATATGTGATAAAGATGGAAATCTTTGTTAAATTTTTGGAACACCTTTCAATTGAAATTTTCAGTAGTGGTTATTCAGTTGACTGCCATTGTTCAGAGCTGCTAAACCAACCACCTTGCTTATTCAGTCCAAGGTTATTTGATCTCATGTTATACTCCTCTTAAGAAAGGACAAAAAGTTATAGCAGCTGTTAGAGGTTTTAGTTGAACATGTATTTACAGATGATTTGATTAGAGTGCTCTCTACTCCTTTTTGTTTCCTTCTCCGCTGTGCTGAGTCACTAACTGTGTAGTGACACCACACATCTTTTTAGACTTGTTTTCAGAAGTAGAGGGAAAGACATCATAAATAAAACAATAAATCCCTGAAATTGCTGGGGTTAATTTCAAAAGTTTATCATTGAGGAGATGGGGATCCTAAACATAGTAAGGTAAAGCTGTTCTGTGAAGTCTCTGTTATGCTTTCAGTATTTGAAGAACCATATGTAAGTTACAGGAAATCCAGCAGATAGGACAAAAAAAAAAAATGAAGGAAATATTTAATAAACACTGGTATTAAAAATAACAAGGGGCCCTGATAAAACTGTGATAGAAACAAGTTCTTGACACCACCTCCAAAGGAGCATCCTTTTGATCCCTTTGTTTTACCAGTGTGTCCAGAGCTCTCATTCCCTTATCCATCTAAAATGCATTACAAGCATGAAGACTAATTCTCTGCACAGGCAACTTCAGGAGCTTCCCTCGATGCCACCACTGGACCATGTGAAAATGCCATGAAATTCCCTTCTTGGGAATTTCTGATACTGTAGTTGTGATCAGAAAGCATGTAGTTGCAGTGCATAACATGCTGTTTGAAACTGTGTGGTTAAAATACTTCTGATGCTGTGATTAATAGCAAACTCTGGCTGTGAAGTTCAACCATGACCAGTACTTGAAATCTGTAATTATCCCATATAATTATCATCTGATTCTATTTTCCTCCTTTAGCTTCGTGGAGGTCATTCTTTCGTTTTTTTGTTTCTAAGTGGCTGCTTTCTTTTTAAGTGTTTGTTGAGCTCTTTGCTTTAGTTGGAAAATGTTACTTCGTGCTCCCCCTTGTGGGGAAAATGCTTTTTGTGACTATTAACAGTTAAACTACCAGGGGGTGCTGAGAAACCTCCACCTTGCTCTGTAGTCCTGGCTATTCCCTTAAATTTTTCTTTTTTGCGAGTAACAAAGGAAATGGAATTTTATTTTTTTTTTAAAGGTGTTGCCGCACGTTCAATATCTGTAGCTGTTGCTATTTGTATTTAGGTTTGTTGAAATGCTTCACAGGTAATAATCTTTTGTTTGTACAAAGTGAGGAGGCAGATGCACACCACAACTGTTTTCTGTGGCTGGAATATCTTTTCATCCTGTCTTTTTTTTTTTATTTTTCCATGCTAGAATAGAATTTGTAGTTAATGTATAGCATAGCCCAGAGGGCAGTCTGTTGTCTGAGTGTTGGTTCTCGCAGTCCACTAATGTTTGCTTTTTTTCATGTAGGAGATACAACAACGACATGGACTGGCCAACTCTATCTCGTCTTACCTTATCAAACCTGTCCAAAGGATAACAAAATACCAGCTTCTCTTAAAGGTCAGTATTAATTCAGAGTTCTTTGTGGGATTCTGCTTGAATTTTGTTTAAGAACACAGAGGTTTTGCTGAAATCAGGAAGGTTGTTTTACTCAGCACTCCAAGATGACAGCACCTTGGGCAGCCTCCAGTATTGCTGTGATATTTTTTGGAAGACCACTGAAAATCAAACAAGGCATAAATAAGCAACGTTTTTGACCAGATTCCTATAAACCAAGGATGTCTCTCTACTAATGTTTACTTAGAAAATATAATTTGATATTCAGAGTGAAAAAGTAATTCCTGGCCACACAGACAGGCACATTTTTGTAATAGCTTCTGCTGCAAATTTTTGCAAGCCACTAGCTATGTTTATGGTATTAAGTACTGTACAATATATGAATCTTTATACATTCTATATATATAAANACATTCTATATATATAAAATTTATAATATTAAAATATCTATAAAGTATCTAAACATATATATGAGTGCACATATATATACACACACACTGGGTACCTTTAGTGCTGTTGGACAAACCGTTGTTACTTCTAATGTCATGTGGAAATGTCAAGTAAATAGTAGATGTTAAAATAAATAATACTTTTGGTAACCTGTAGTTGGACAGATGTCTTGTTGACTGAGCAGCAGCGTTCTTGAGCTGTGCTGGGTCTCTGTTAGGTGATATTG
>VXBJ01000397.1:142358-189746 GCA_013400055.1 Nycticryphes semicollaris
TTCACCTGAGAACTTCAGTGGATGATTGCTTTTAAAATTACTGAAAAATATTGCAGGCTATTTCAGGTCAAGTTGGATGGAAACAACTCTCATTTTAAACTGAAACATCTCAATCTGTTCTCCCCTTGCAAAAAGGTGCAACTTGATTAAGTTATTACTTACAGAAATACACTAGGCTGTGCTGTTTCAGAAATTTTGGGTATTGATTCCAATGATATTTTTTTATTTTTATTTTTTTATAAAATCTTAATATGCCTTAGCCACTACATTATTGAAGTGATGACATAGATTGTTTTCACCAGTGTTTACAGAGCCACATGGCTTTGCTGCATAGTAAAATGGATTTATTTGGTGGTTCCTGACTTTGCTTTGCTTTTTCTTTTTTGGGATTTTGGTTTTTTGGTGGGTTTTTTTTTTTTTTGTCACTATAAGAACAGAGATATAAATCATTGAAAGGATGGAAATATCAAAACTTCAATGATAGCTGCAACATTTTACAGTTCTAGAAGTTGTGCTTATTTTTCCCAATAGTAATGAAACTGCTTGTCTCCTGTGCCTCCTGGAGGATATTCCGTTACACTCACTTTTTTGTCCAGTTGTCAGGCAAAATTTAAGTGTGATGCTTTAGTGTTTTGCTGTTTTTGCAAGTTGGCAGTTAAATAAAAATAGTGTCATGATGATAATAGTAGGAAAAGGAAATTAAAAAGGAAAGGGGAATTTAACCCGAGGGAATGAATTAAGTGGGCCTTTTGAATAATAGAAGGAATATAACATGCCTTTTTGATTACGTAACCTACGTTGTATCTTGACACTGTTCAAATNTTACTGAAAAATATTGCAGGCTATTTCAGGTCAAGTTGGATGGAAACAACTCTCATTTTAAACTGAAACATCTCAATCTGTTCTCCCCTTGCAAAAAGGTGCAACTTGATTAAGTTATTACTTACAGAAATACACTAGGCTGTGCTGTTTCAGAAATTTTGGGTATTGATTCCAATGATATTTTTTTATTTTTATTTTTTTATAAAATCTTAATATGCCTTAGCCACTACATTATTGAAGTGATGACATAGATTGTTTTCACCAGTGTTTACAGAGCCACATGGCTTTGCTGCATAGTAAAATGGATTTATTTGGTGGTTCCTGACTTTGCTTTGCTTTTTCTTTTTTGGGATTTTGGTTTTTTGGTGTTTTTTTTTTTTTTTTGTCACTATAAGAACAGAGATATAAATCATTGAAAGGATGGAAATATCAAAACTTCAATGATAGCTGCAACATTTTACAGTTCTAGAAGTTGTGCTTATTTTTCCCAATAGTAATGAAACTGCTTGTCTCCTGTGCCTCCTGGAGGATATTCCGTTACACTCACTTTTTTGTCCAGTTGTCAGGCAAAATTTAAGTGTGATGCTTTAGTGTTTTGCTGTTTTTGCAAGTTGGCAGTTAAATAAAAATAGTGTCATGATGATAATAGTAGGAAAAGGAAATTAAAAAGGAAAGGGGAATTTAACCCGAGGGAATGAATTAAGTGGGCCTTTTGAATAATAGAAGGAATATAACATGCCTTTTTGATTACGTAACCTACGTTGTATCTTGACACTGTTCAAATGCTGAGAGAATGTGAGGAAATTTGAATATCAGCTCAGCCACTGTTATGTTAATATCTGTGGCATGTTGAATGGGCAGGGAACTGTATCGCCCTAAATTCTACTACAAAGCTTCAGCATACTCAATTCTCTAACTTTTGTCCGTTAGTTAACGCTTGCTTGTTTGTATTCAGAAGTTTTATCTGTAGGATGCTTTTAACTGTGAACACAGAATAGAATTCATGGAATACTTAAAATGAAAAATTGTAAATCCTCTTATCAGCAGTAGTACAGAGCAGGTCTTTGGTGCAGTGGAGCAAAGACTGACATCAGGAGTGGGAGGGAATCCTTTTTTGCTGTCCTGCTTTCCACCATCTTTATGACTTGGCAGCCGCATTGTTCTGGGCCTTGATTCATAGCTGAATCTGATAGCTATGTCTGTGCTTATCAGAAAAAATGTTGTTCTTAATGTAATTTTTAAAGATTTCTTAATAAGCAGATATTTTGTTTAAAGCTGGTTAACTGAAAGCTTGGGCTGCTCCTTGTAGAACAGATCATGATAAATACAAAGTATGTCATCATGTCATTAGTAGAGGAAGAAGTTGAATAAGATTTTACATGCCAAAATTGATTCATTGCTTGTTAGAAGTACTATTTGGGTTGTCTGTCATATTAGTGTAGAAACACCTGATAGAGAGTACTCATGTCTGCTCATCTGTTGCAGGAGCTGCTCACGTGCTGTGAAGAAGGTAAAGGTGAGATTAAGGATGGTCTGGAGGTGATGCTTAGTGTGCCAAAGCGAGCCAATGATGCCATGCACCTCAGCATGCTGGAAGGTAGGATTCAAACTGGCTTTCCAATTCAGTTATGTGCTGTACGCTAACTTTGCTTAACTTTGTATATTACTATATGTTGAGAAGATTTGAAAAATGTGAACATTGTCTTAATCTCACTGTTATTATTTTATATACCTTTTATCTGGAAGTGTTTAAAATGCAAGCTTCCATAGGAAAATTAATTGTGACAAACATCTGGTATAGTTTTATTAACTTTTTAAATGTTCTTTTATCCTAATCTATAGCTCTGCCACTACAAAAATACGTAGGCTAACAAAGTTTTCCACTACTCACCTAAAATGTAGTAGGTGAGTTGTCAGATGTGATAGCTAGCTTCGTCTGCATTTTCTGACCAGTATCCTTTCCTTCTTTATGTGAGGTACATAAGTGTATTAGAGGTGATTTTGCTGATTTATATACCAAATAATTGTCTCCAAGAAGTTTGTTTACACATCTGCTTGCTGCCTGTTCCATAACAGATTTCTGGTTGAAATGAAATGTATCTTCTGGCAGTAAAATGTCAACATAATCCAATTTAGCCTGAGTCTTAGCCAGAATAGCATAATCATGTCCATGGCAGACAGTGGAGGTTGGATGTAATTGCTTCTATGTGTTTAGAACAATTTTCTGCCAAAATCTGTTTTATAATTGGCACGTTATCATCTATGATGTTGCAATCATACATTTAGTAATCAAAGTGTTGTTTGGCATTTAAATTCTTTGAGATAAATGCAAAGCCACTTTACCTTGCAGTTGCTGAATAAAGACTTAAAGGTGCTTTTAGTCAATATTCCTTTTCATCCTCTCTGACTTCTAGTAGTAAAATGGAGCTTCTAATGTAATTTCCAATATCATGCAAGTTACTATAAAACTCATCTTGGTTTGACGTGATCCTTGATCATGTAAATGTTGAAAATCGCCTCTCTTCCTTGATTTTAAATGATTATATTGGTCAGTTTGCAGGATCGGTTCCAAATGCTTTGTTCAGGAGACGGTATTAGTATAAATGCTGACCAACTTTGGTAATAATCTTTTAACTCTGGGAGTATGACTCTGGAGAATATCCTAACATTTTACATAAGTTGGTTTTATAACAAATCATGCACTTATTGTTGAGTCATCCCATGTTAGACGAATATAGTGAGTGAGCACATTTCCTCTTTCCATGTCTGGAAGATTTTGAATGAACATCCTGATGTAACTTGCCTCTGATGCTCTCCATACTGTTGCCCTGTTTAGAACAGTGAGAACTGTTGTTTTTTCAAGACCACATTGCTCTTGTTTCAGAGAATATTGGCAAGCAGTATCTATTTAAAGTGCAGTTTAATACCCCTCAGAAGAGTCTACCATAGTAGACTAATTTCTGTTATCCTGCAACTCTAGAGCTGTGTATTAAACTGGGAACAGAACACTGTACCACTACAAAGGAGCTAATATTGTTGATTTTCTTAATCTTCATCTTTACACTATATCTCAACATAAGTAATCCAGCTGCTATTTCTTCACTGTGGGTCAATGCTGGAGTGACTCAATGGCAGGCTGATCACATGGCAACAGCTCCAAGCTGACAGGCTTTTTTCACCCCTATTTGGAATGTGTTTGCATGCTCATTACATACATGACAGGGAAGATGTACCACCGGAAAAGGTGGCATTTGGGAGCTTGACAATGGCAGAACAACCTGATGTGCTCTCTGTCCTTGCAAGTTGTTCATTTTCTAGTGGCAGAAAGCTTGTAGGAGAAATCATTTTCATGAAGGAAGAGGTTATCCGAAGCTAACAGAGACAGCTCTGTCATTTGTTGGTGAAATACTGCCAGAAGAGTTGATAAACTTGTTAACAGTTGGTTCTCTAAATTTAGATATAGACTTGAGCTGCAGTTACATTTCGTATATTGCAATGTTGAAATCAAGTCTTGTTTTCAGTATTGCTTCCTTGGAATCCCATCTTTGGGGGATAATGTATTTGGGGGGGGAAAATCAGATTGCTTAGTAAACAGAAGTTGTTCTTTTAATTTCCTTTATTATCAACTTTTTATTGTGAACCTTTCCTCTCCCTGTGTTTTTAGGTTTTGATGAAAATATAGAATCTCAGGGAGAGCTCATCCTTCAAGAATCCTTCCAAGTGTGGGACCCAAAAACTCTAATTCGAAAAGGAAGAGAGAGGCACCTTTTCCTTTTTGAGATGTCCTTGGTTTTCAGTAAGGAAGTAAAAGACTCCAGTGGAAGGAGCAAGTACATTTACAAGAGTAAACTGTTCGTAAGTATGGGAGAACAAGTTTCTGTATTTAGAAAACTGTCTAGATTAGACTGTTGCTAAGCTTAGGTGATTTAAATGGGCCTGAAGAACTTTAACAACTGTTACAGTGCACTGAAAGAACAGCCTTGGAATGTGTGGATTGACTATTACTAGTCTTCTGCTTTGTCATGCCTTTGAGGAGAAAGAGTAGGCTGAAAGCAACTACTGCATGCTACGTGTCATTCTTGGTGTGTCAGGACAAAGGAAAATCAAGATTGGGCTGAACTGATTGTCTCCTAATTGTGTGTGTGTGATTACTGGTTCGTTAAGGCTTGTTTGTGTAAAGCAGAAGGGTTGAAGGAGTGGACAAGTTGCCTTGCTTGTTTACTATTGCTGTTGTAGTAATATTCATGTTGTAGCAATATTCATAATATTCACTTTGGTGGATATTCTACACATACTGATCTGGAAAGGCAGGAACTCCTTGTTATGGAAAAGTTCATTCCAGAATGTCTACTGAGACTACTAGTCTTACAGTAAGGTTTTGCAAATAAAGTGGTAGCTCTTACGGTCTACTGAAAAGATGTAAAGATGGAAAAGCTTACCTTCCAATTTAAAAAACAAATTAAAAAAAACCCAACCATGCTTTCTTCCCACATCTGTAGCACGTATCCCTTACAAAATGTGACCCTGGAATTCACATCCTTACCTTTCTGTCTCATCAGATGACTTGGGTGAGAGTCGTATTCATACTCTGTAAATTTAGGTAGCCTAGTGAGAAGACAGTCTGCCATCGCCTGCTCTGCATCTGTTGGAGGCAAGATTATCTTTTCTACCAGATGGTTTAGAACAAGTACTTGAAATTATTTTACTGCTTAGAATCACACCTTTAAAGACATTATTCTTCTTGATAACATTGGGATATATGACTAAGTCTAGATGGTATAAATGCTGAGTATTTTCTCCCTGCTTCAGCTCCTTTTCCTTTGTTCTTTCCCCCTTCCCACCTCTGTGTCCAAACTGGTAAAGCAGGTTGGTTCAAAAAACCTTTTTTCTGTATCTTACTTTGCATATTCCATTACTTCATTTCCAACACTTGCTTTTCTTCCTGATATAAGATAATTAGCAGGTAACACAGCTGTAGCTCTTTTGTTGATCACGCCTTTCTTTGATGCTTTCAAGAACGTGAAATACAGAAGACTTCAGGTGTACTGGAGGGTAACACCGTCTGCCAAGGCATTACATGGGAGGAGAGACAGAACTGAAAAATCGGTCCCATAAGCTTGTCATGTCAGTTCCTCCAGCAAGAATTTAGTAATAGCCTTGGGTTTTACAGAAGCTGCTGGATATATTGAAGACTCTCATTGTGCCTCATTTTTAAAATGCAAACATTCTTTTTGTCTTAGTGTTCTATTTGACAAAATATCCTGTAGTGCAGCTTACTATTATATCAATTCTTATAGTTTGATCTTTAGAAAAGACATTTGTACAGATGTTGATTTAAGCTAAACATCTTCTTTGCACATTATCCTGTCTTCTACCTCCGGAAGGCGATTTTACAAAAGTGAGGTTCTTCTCTTTACTTTAAGCATGATGGCCACCATGGTTTCTCCAGCACAGGATGCTCAACAACATGACTTGTATTAGTGGAAGAATGTGTTAGTAAACTCCTCGGGCAAGAGATAAAGTGTCCAAAAGCAAATGCTGAGAGAGGGCTATGAGAACAAGGCAAGCAGGTGTTATTTTGCCAGAACACTCTCCCAGTCATCAGTAACTGGCATTTCAAGGGCGTTCTATGCTGAATGTGGTTTCTATGCATTCAATAACCCGCAACAGATTCCTGTTCTGTGGACCTCGTGTGGACTTCTACCATACAGCGAACTTTGGCAAAGAGTTGTATTGCTCAACTATGTATTGGGTACAGGCCAACCTCCCTGTGCTGGGTTTTGAACCTGACTCCTTCCCACTAGCTTTACTTGATAACTGCCAGTATTGCCACTCCTTACTGTACAGACCCGTAGCATTGTCCCGCAGCTGTCCCTTGTAAAATTAATAACATCCACAAGTGTACCAAGGCTTCCGAGTTTACTAGGCTTTAAACAATAAACAACATTAAAATTTGTACCGTCTTGCCCATCCAGACTTTATACTGGGTAGTGCGATAGGGTATATTTCTTTGATTTACATAATGTAAGGTTGGATTAAGTATTTCACAAGCATTTTAACACACATAGGAGTTGTTGGTGAGTCAAGTTTAAACACATCACAGGCTTTTAAGTATTTCAAAGAAGAGGAGTCGATTTTACTAAAAAGAGATGACAATGCTGAAGGAGGTGGGTATGTTGGAATGGGGTTTTTTTATGAAAAAGAACGAAAAACCATCACCAAACAACAAAACAACTTGGCATCCAAATGGGACAAAAAAAATTACCTTTATTCAGGTACTGTGTGTCCAGCATCTCTTGTAATGAACTATATATGTGCTAGTGATATACATATGAGGGGGAAAAATACAGCTTCTAATATTGTAAGAATGCTTAGCAGCTGTGTTATGGAGTGAGGAATCTTGTAGTTTGAGCTTTACTTCTCAGTTTGTAGTTTTTTTTGGAGCAGAGCCTATATGAAATGTTTAACTGGAAACCAATTCACATGATTGAGATGTTGTTCCAGTTGGAAAGTGAAAACATTTTGGATGATAAATAGCTATTAAGATCTGACATTAGAACTGAATGTTAATGTAGTTGTCCCACAAATTCTCCAGGGAAGCTGCATTTTTGAATCATTTCATCTGTTTCAGAGGAAAGGGAATACACTAGGAAAGGCTCTTTTTGGCAGAAAAGAGATCAGAGCTTTAGAAGATATCATGAGAAGCATATTCTATATAAGAGAAAACATAAAAATCAATAAGCAATGAGTGTCCCTTGATGGAAATCAACAAGGAGAGAAGCTAATGCTTATTTTTTTACTAAGTACCTTTTTTNAAAGCTTTTAAAGTCAAGTCAAAAATATAAAATAAGCAATTTGGTATTCAGATTATAAATGCTGCTGTTTATTATTACATTACAGGAAAAACTGTTTAGTTTGCATTTCTTCCTTTTTTGAAGAAGGCTCACCACTGCCACCAGAATAAATGTTAGTCTTAGGCTTCTAAAAATAATTTTAAATAGCAGAGCTTAATTAATTAGAATATTAGCATCCCTTTGTGGCTTCTGAGAGAAAAACGCTGTGTTGTTCTAACAAACTTTTCTTAATTCCAGACTTCTGAACTGGGTGTCACAGAACATGTAGAAGGAGATCCCTGCAAGTTTGCTCTATGGGTTGGAAGGACACCAACTTCAGACAACAAAATTGTTCTCAAGGTAATTTTAGAGGATCTCCTTGTACAGTCTATACTAAGTGTTAAAGTTATTGTTCATACTTGTTGGGAAGGCAACAAATTTTCTTGGTTTGAGCAGGACAGCTGCTGACATAATTTTCCTTTGTGTGTAAAGGATGTGGTTTATATCTAACTCAGGTGGCTTGATGGCAGAGGCAGATGGTTTGTTTATCTTTCAGATTAAACAGACTTGCTTTCACTAATTGGAGTAGGAAGAGATTTGATCCCATGGACCAAAACTTGAAGACTTCACCCACTAGCTGACAGAGCAGCTGATATACTACAGGCAAATCAGTGTTACATTTAACACTCAAGTCATTGCTACTTGTTGATGCTATTTTTCATGGCCCATGTTTTTATCAAAAGATTTTACGCCTTTATGTCAGCTACAAGTTTTTCTGAAGATATGTGCCTTTGGCTGAGGATGAATGCGATGCCTATAAATTTTGGGTCTGGGGAAGTTACAGGTATTAGTAGTGTTCTTTGCTGAACTAGAAGAGTGGCTAAATCCTTTTCTCCTGTGTTTCTGGAGTGTAACCTGGGACCTACTGTTTCAACTGGAGAACTTTTTTGTAACGCTAGAAGCAGACAAGGGGTAATTTGACGTATTTTCAGGAGTGTCTCAGCTTTGAAACTTTCATGTCTCTTAGCTATGTTAAGCTGAAAACATGGGAAGTTCATCTTCCCATTTACACCTTTTATTAAACATGTTTATGTTTTCACATTTTTTGTAATTACTCAATAGTGACACTTAAAAATGGCTACTCAAATTTATGTTTTCCTAGTAAATTGCAAGCTAAGAAGAGCTTATATTAGTTTTCTGACAGATGTCAGTGGGTGGAAGGAAATGAAATGTAACATCACAGAATAATAGAATTTCTTCAGTCTTAATATCCTAGAATTTCACACAGTGCTTTGCAGCCTGCATGATCCTCTCAGAGTAGAGCGGCATCAAGGGTTTTGTTTAAGGGCTCTCGACATAAGATCACTTTAAGGTGTTCCTGTTTTCTTCTTTACTTAGAGCATAGGATATTTAGATAACTTGGACAGTATATGAAGCTTTTCAACAGTTTTGTTTGTTTTTTTTTTTAAATTGGTTTTGAAAGTTGGAAACTAACGCTTCCTTAGCTCATTAGTATTATAAGTAAATTCCATGAAAACGTAAATAAGAGATGTAATGAAACTTTGTATTTGGTTTCTTTTCCTAAATGTTTTTGAGTTTTTTTGTAAAAGAAACAGATCTTTTTCCTGTTAATCTGTTCCTGCAACTTTCTCCGTCTCTTTAGAGTCCCTGATTATTAAATATTTATAGTATTTTAAATATTTCTAATATATTTGCAACCAATTATTTCTAGAGACAGCAATTTAAGAGAAGTAGGGAGCTTATATATAATGTTTTTAGAGCTGCAATAATGTTTATATTAGCTTTTCAGGTGCATGGTTAAATTGGATTAAAGAGTCAAAATACAGGTTGGGCAGCTTGGATATCAAGTCTTTTCCAGGGTATCTCAAAAATAAAGATGACATGTTGGAGGCAGGTATTAAAATACAATCCCTGAATTAGCTTTCTGCTCCCAGGTATGGTTCAAGAGTGGGAAGAGTAATACATGAAGTGTCCTGTGGAAGTATATGTGTTGCAGTATAAGTTGATTTCTCTTTCAGGGTTAGTAGGTTATTACATAAAGTTTTAATTGACCAAAAATGTAGTATGGGTTCAAAGTATCAATATTCAAGGTGTTATTACTGGAATTCATTAAGTAAGTCAATCGACCTTGTCTCACATGAGATGCATACAGGGCTTTAGCCTTCAAGTTAGGAAAGAGGAATCTGCATCTAAAATAAAATGTTTTTTCAATGAGCCATATTAATGATGCTGAGAAGTGTAGTCTTGGTTATTCAAATACCTTGAATTTCCTTTCCTCTGTTCAAGTTTTCAAAAAATAATCAGAAAGTAATTTATTATGCCTTTCTCTGACTGTATGTGTGGATCTTCTCAGCTGTAATAGTCCATTGTGGAGGTTTTGTTTCTTTTGCATATCAAAGGCATCCAGTATAGAGAATAAACAGGACTGGATCAAACACATCCGGGAAGTAATACAAGAAAGGACCATTCATCTGAAAGGAGCATTGAAAGAGCCGATTCACATCCCCAAAACCGCACCAACAACAAAACAGAAAGGAAGAAGGTAAGTAGTATTTAAAATAATCAGAGATCTCCAAGTCCATAACAGTACTCTTTCCTCTGTAGTGTTGAATTTCTAATGACTTTCAGTGAATGGGACAAAACCAAGTCACTTTGGCCAGCTTTATCTTATAATTGCTTTCCAGTTTCCTGCAGTGCTAAATTTGTTGAGATTGCTGCTCTGAACAGTCCCTGACTTGTGTACATTCAGACATTACAGAAAGGATTTGGAGCTGCATTACAGAATGGCTGTACTTTTTAGATTTTTACAGTTCTGCCTGTGTCATTTAGGTCCTTGGTTTCCTTTCACAGAGCTTAAAAATGTGTGACTGAGTGTTCTACTTGCTATACTTGGTGGTTTTGGCTACGTGGCTGTGCAAGTTTCTTGCCATAGTTCTCGTTGGTTGGTTGTTGCCTTAATTCTACATGATGTAGACCTTGAGAGAATAAATCTGTGCTTTTAAAATGTACAGACAAGTATTAAGAGCTGAATATTTGCTTTTTTGCATCAGTTTGGCTGGTGTCTGTTGCTGTGCTAAGTGCCCTTTCTTTAGAGTTGCAAGTAGGAAAGTAATACTTTAAAAACACAGTGCTAATATTGTAATGAAAATTGAATTATTTGCAGAGACGGCGAGGACCTGGACAGTCAGGGAGATGGTAGCAGTCAACCTGATACTATTTCAATTGCCTCACGAACCTCACAAAACACTCTAGACAGTGATAAGGTAAGTTTCCCAGGTGTTGATCGTGTCTGAGAGTGAATGATTCATCCTTTAGTGTGAGCTAGAGCCCAAGATTAGTCCTTAGTACCTTCAGAGAGGAGGCATGGAAATATTCAGTCTCTTAAAAATAGCTGTATGCAGTAAAAAAAAAAATAAAATCTTGATATCACGGGGGGGGCAGGGGTGATTGTTTAAATCTTCATGAAGGAATTATGTTTGTTCCAAACTGAAACCAGTTTGGTCCCCTCTCATCTGCAGTTTGTTCAAAGATTTGACCCAGTTTAAGAAGAAAGTTTTGTTTTCCATAAAATTTGAAACTCATGCACAGAACTTCTTTTGATGTCAGTCTCAGCCTTTCTGAAAGCATGCCATCTCCTTTTTGTGTCAGCTTGAGGTTGGTGGTTGCTGTGCAGTTAATTTTGTGAAAGAAAAATACTACCCAGTGTTGAAGACTTAGCAAGTAAGAGTGTTTGCTTTCTGCATGACAGCTGATGGAAATCACCATATTAAAGAGGGTGATTATCACACAGCCTCTGATCTTACCACAGCCCTATCATAAGATGCTAGTGTTTTCTTTCCTCCATGTCTGGCTATAGGTTTTGTCTGGGTTATTCTGTAAGGGTAACACAGGCAGAGTTTCTCATGGATGGAAGAAAGGCACCAAAGAAGTAAAAATTCTTATGAAAAGTGTGTTACTTTAGAATTGAAAGATTACTGACAAGTGAGAAGCGTTAGGACCTTGGAGAGAAGTAGAGGTGGATAATAGAAGTTTGTCAAACATAAGAATGCATAAAAAACATAGAAGCTCGTGAGCAAATTACTTGAAAAAGTTGTTAAGGATTTCTGGTCTATTACCTCATTGGGTACAATTGTTCTGATGAGCCATTCGAACTATGCAGGTTTGATCGCTGCCCAATTATATTACAGGGCAGCTAAGTGATTAGGTTCTCAGCATAGTATTTTGACCACGTCTGTTGTCATCTAAAAGTGTGTTTGTTTTTGTATTTGTCAAAAATAGCCTATGTTTTGACCTTTTGCCTTTGTAGAAAGTTGATCTCTAGTTTTGGCCATAGTTTTCGTTGAAGGATAGCTGTGAGAAAAATGGTTATTTAGAGAAAAACAAGTCTTTTGGCGACTCTTGTTTTGCTATTTTATTCTTTGCATTCTTACTTATCTTTAATGATTTACAAAAATTGTGTTTTGTATACCAGCAAACAGTTCAGTTTGGTTTTTTTATGCATACTTAAGAGTTTAGGTAATCTATCCCACTCAAAAGCAAGACACACTCTCTCTGATTTCCCTGATTGTTGGCAGAGATGTCAAGCTGTGTGCATGCAGACTGGGTGGATTGTGCTTCAATTCAAATGAAGGTGACACTATCCATCCCTGCCACGCACAACCATTTCCCCTCTTCATTTGTTTGTGATGCACTGTTTATTGGGGAATAGCATGGACTGTCTCCTTCACAGTAGTATTTCATGCATCATGTGAGAACTGCTAAGAAACTTGGCGAAGGGAAATGCCCTCAGGCTTGTCTTCCAATCTGACGTAAGGATGAGTCTTTACAACAACCTGTTCAACAGGAGTTATAAGTTAAAAGAAGCAGGAACAGAGAACACTTTCAAATATTTTCCTGACAAATTAAGTTTTAAATTTGTTTAGTGAATGTAGTGTTGTTTTTAAAGTATTTTTGAGTTCTCACATTAGTGTATAAAATTTTTGTTAGACTTCTCTTTGACAAGAAAAATAAACTAAAAGCTGTGTGACTCCCTGGAAGTTATTTGTGCTATATGTTGTATGCCCAAGGAAGGAATTTTTAGAAGTGTGTGAATTAGCAGAGTAGCTTTGTTTTAATGTTTCTGTGGTTTGGTCTGTTAAATACATTAAGGAGAGAATATTTTATTTGGTTTAAAAGTACAAAATAATAATTGTTAAGGAATAGTAACAGACAAAAGGCCAGTGAAATCTATAGGATATCTTAACACTCTTCCTGAATCTGAAGTAATCTCTCACTTTGTATGTTGAAAATTCATTAGCTGTGGTCCATTTAGGGTTGAAAATTGACAGTGTTTTGTCAGCCTAGAAGCATGTACAAATGCCTTGCAGAGATGGAGTAAAACAGTTTTGCGGATTTTAGGTGCTGTTGATGTGGTTAGCCAGATGGAGCAGTGGAACTCCTCAGAAAAATTTGGAGCATGGTCCAAACTGAGCTGGGATTTGAAACTGAGAAACTTTGAAACCTTGAAATTGTTAAAAATATCAAGTAATTTAAAATAGCGTTAATCAAGTGATTAAAAATGTTTAGCACTGTATCACTTATTGTTCTGTGGCTGAACGTTTTCTGTTCACGTGTATCCACTACTGTGACTAAGGAAAGGCAACAAATACCAAAGATGTCATACCAATCAACAGCCAGGTAAAAATACTCTTTTATTTTCTACAATCATATGTTCAGACAGTTGATTGTTTTAAGATAAATGTTTTGGTTAGAAGTGCTAAGATGTTATACAGGGAAAATACCACAAATGAAATCCTTTATCCAAAACGCAAAGCTTTTTCTTACCTTTTCAGAGAGACACATTGAAAGAGCTAAAAATCCTTAGTCTTCGTACTAAGTGGTTGAGTATTATCCAGATGAGCTTCTTTCATTGCAATCCTGATTTCTGACCTAATTGGAAATGCCTTAACAACAGAGAATAACTTCATTATTAGCTTTTTTACTTCCCCACCCTTGCTTTTGAGGCTATAATTGTAACTTCTGATTGTTGGCTCCACTATTGCATGTTGCTTTTTAGTAATGACTGGGATGATGTAATAGACCATATGTTTATAAAGCTGACATCCTTCCCAGCTTCATGTCATCTGAAAACTATATTGGAAGGTGGAATTAGAATTCAGAATCTTCTTTGCAAATGGGAGAAATTAATTGACAAAATAGCATGCAATTTAGTAAGAAGACATTTGAGACAATGAGAATAGGTGGAAATAGTTACCTACTAATGAAAACAATGAGAGTATTGAACAGTTTTTGAGAAGAAGATTTAGAAGCTATAGAGGCTCACAAGCTGTTTATTAACAGTGTGGTTCAATTGGAAGGGTGGGGTTGAGCAACCCTGTATTAGCTTGTAGAAATAGGGTGCTGAGCTGCAGGACACAAAGTCCTCATTCTTACTCAATACCGTCTGGTTTGGAATATAGACTTTTAGCAAATTAGTGGCCTATTGGAAGAATTCCGGGAGAAAAAAAAGACCAAAAAAAAGAGTCTACCAACATAATTTCAGATAAAAAAGGCAGAAGGAAGAATTTCAGGTCTTCAAGTGGCGGANTACAGAATGGTCTTTTATCCATATTTTCAGTGGATGGGATGAGATTAAAGGACTTAACTTTAATAAAAGATTGAAATAATGTTGTTTTTATAGGTAGGAAAATGTGAAGCCCTAGAGCAGAGTAGTTGTGAAGGCTGGGGAATCTCCATTACTGGAGATCTTTGAGAGCAGTTTGGATAAATGTTAATTGTGATTGACATAGATGCAGATGGTCATTCTTTAGAGGAAGAGAAAGAAAGGAACTAAGTAACTTTAGGATCCCTTTGCAGCCTTTTTTTAGAATCATGGGATGTATCTTCATATTGCAAGATGTGCTAAATACCACTGACCCATCCTGAAGTATTGGAAGGTATAATGGAGTCCAAAGTGGAATTTTTTGGGAGGGAGCTTTCTACTCCATGAAAGCATCTCAGTTCTCTGAATGTGTGCTTTTATTGTATCCTTCTCAGTAAATATTTTGCCCTTTACCTTTTGCAGCATTCCTTCCATTGACCTTCAGTAGCTGTGTAGCCAGTATTTTAGGTGGCTAACAAATAAGAGATGGCACTTGTCCCATTCATTTCACCTTTCAACAGTTCCTACCCTGGGAGCTTGATCTGATTTTATTGTTGTCTTTTGACCTTGACCCAAGTGTATAGGAAACAAAATGGGGAGGCTGAAGGAAGCAGCGTAGGTCTGATAGGTCTTTTCATGCTTGTGTTAAATGAGCTGGTAGAGACAGGAAATAATCTGAACTACTATTTTGGTACCTGAGCAGACGAGAGGCTTTTAGAAGAAGAGCTGTCATAGAGTGTTATCCTAAATAGTAGGAATCCTGCTAGCTGCTCTGGGTGGTCAGTGGAGCAATATTTTATTTTTAACAAATTGTCTTTTGTGCCCAGCTGGTAACACTTTGTACTGTTGTCTGTGTGAAGTTGTATTTCATTTTCATGCTTCCTTAAGCTTGTGTGTAGTACATTGGAAAACAGAAAAAAGGACTGAAACAGCAGGAGACAACCAAGTATTTAGTTCTGCCAGCTGAGACCACAGAAGAGAAAAAGCTCCCATCAGTAGGAAAATGCTAGTAAAAAAGCAGACGTGGTTCTGTGTATATACCTCTTTTCAGAGGCAGAAACCAAGTCTGGGCAGCTACCTGGTCAAAGCAAAATAGTCTGAGACAGAACTTTTGTGTCTCTCCCATTTCTTTCCTCCCACAGTGCACTTGTTTCCATTTTAAAAGGGGATTAAAGATTTTCATGCTTGAAATAACTGAGAATTCTTATTAGCTGCTCTCTTTCCTTTTTTCTCAATGTAAATTTACCATGGGACAGTAAATTTTATTTGCAGTCTTGAGAGGAGGTTATATGGCCTGATGTAAAGGCTCTTGTACATGGTAAAACTCTTGCCACTGTTCTTACCAAATACTGGTGGCAGATGAACTCTTGGTGTGGTGTCTCTGACTTCAGCAAACCTATACTAAGAGAGTGTATTCAGCCTCTGTGTGTTCTGTGGGTTGGTTTTTTCTCTCTACAAGTGACAGTGATTAAAAGGCCCCAGAGAGATGAACATGGATGGTTAACATTAATTTCAGCAACAGCAAGACACTATGTTCCATGATAAGCTGTTTAATTAAACCTTACGCCTTTTTAAATCTGTGGTTCTATTTCTGTCTGGCTTTTGTTTCTCGTCTCGTCTCTGTCTCTGCAGTTTCCATGTTTCAGACGTAGCCTCATTTATTTTTATCATGCGTGATTAATTCAGTTTACATAAAGAGTTTCTTGAGAAGGATGGATAAAGTATATAAAGCCCTTGTTCAGCCTAAATTTGGATTTAGATGGTTCGTAACTCTCTTCTCTTCAGTGCAAGTCAGTCTTCCAATTCTGCTGTGCCTCTTGCTCTTCCCTCCAGCTAGCCTCGAGAGCCTTGCCAAAGCTGTCCAACAACAGCTGTTGAGCAATGCGCTTAATCACAGACACTCCGTGCTCATGCTGTTCAACTGCATTTAATCAGGGCGAAAGATAGAACTGCTTTCAGAAAGTGTGCTATGGAGAGAAAATGAGCAATGAAACAAAGAGGGAAGCAGCATTTCCTAAACGTAACCTCTGTGAGAAGAGAGAAGGGTTCTTTGCCCAAAGGAGGGGAAAAATGGTAAAGGTTTTCTGGTCGGCTCTCTGTGATGCAATAGATATATGTTGGGTAGAGAACGTCATTGTTTTCAGTGTATTAGGCAGCAGTGGAGAAGTCCTGCACTAAGTTGCATCTAACAGCATTGCTGCATGTTTGGGGATGGTGTAGAGCTAACGATTGCTTGTGGGAAGTGTCTTACACACTGAACTGAAATGTGATTGAATATTGAATTTTGATGAAATACTGATCAGCCAGGAGATCTGATTCCCACAGAGACTGAAAGACTGGGATTTTTTTCATACTTTAATAGTTTCTGACATAGCCACTGACAGCCGTTGTTTGCTTTCTCCTTTAGATTAATACTATATAAAATACTTTGTGAACATAACATCTGAGAATTTTTTTTTTATTAGGAGAAGGAGAAGAAATAACCTCTAAATTAAACCCAAAAACATGTGGCTGTTGCACTAGTTGCAATTTGTAGAAAGTGAAGGGTCAGGAAAGCAAGCAGAGCACCACAGCTCTGCTCCTGTAGGTATTTAGGAGAAAATACAAAGACTAGATGCAGTTTCTGGAAAGCGTCAACCTGTTAATGCCTTGGTACTTGAACTGATTGGGGACGGATATGGAGTCTCTTGGGAAAAATTTGGTTGGCACTGGACACCTTGTGAAGTCATACTTCATCAGCTTTCCTGTTAGCCCCCATCAGGCATACAGATGGTTTCAATTGTTTCTGAGTTTGTCTTAAGAAGGCTGTAACATAAATCAATACCAGAACACAAGGGAAAGCTCTTTAATTTTTTCTCCTTTGGCATGCTTTTGCATGGACTGAAAATGAATATAATGTAGGGAAAGAGTGTAAAGGGAACAGGAAAATTTTAAGGAGGGAGGAGGTAGCATGTTCTGAAGTACCACCCCACCACCACCACCTCTGCCCTGTAATTTGGGTATTGGGACTGTCTGGAGAGATGTAGTAGAAGCAATGGGATTAATTTTCAGCCTGGCTCTAAATGTGTGCAACCTGATTTATCTTCCTTAAACACTAGATGTATGAGAGTTTTCTGCCCTTCTTGGCCCCTGCATCCCCCCAAGAAAATATTTTTCTTCTTTGTGTGCACACACAAGCAAGGGTAGCCAGTGAGATTAGCAGGCAGAGGCCATGGGAAAGCCTGGATTTACTGCAGACCATCTGCTAGGAGTTATGTCCTGTCGTTTGTTGCAAGGTTGAGGATGAGAAGGTTGGAAATAGCTTTCAGTCTTGCTGGGGTTTCGCTGGCTTTGTCATTTGCTGTAAAATTTTTACTTAATAACAAACAATATTATCCTAGAAAAGCTTCTATCTGGTGCTTCAGTTACAGGCTTTTAATGAAAACTAAGAAGTAACAATACAGTCCTTCACCTTCTTTTCCGAAAGCTCGCATGTAGCTGGCAGCCATGTAAGAGCCTAAACGTAATAGTCAAAAATATCACAGCAGGAGCTGTGTGGTACGCTGGGGCAGGGCATGCTTCTGTATTTGCTGCAGTGGGAATTTTCAGGGGTATTTGTCCTCCTTTGTCAGCGCAGAGCATTGCAGGAATACCTTACTGGGTTTACTGGCTTGGTCCGAAATTACTGTATTCACAGAAATTGCCTACTAGGTGAGATCTGTTATCACTGTCGCAGTGAAGCAGCCTAAGCTATAGAAATACTTGCACATAAAAGGCTGAAGTAGCCCGGAACGCCATTGCCCTATGGAAGGAGAAGGAATTCCCAGGCTATTGGATGGGTGCTGTGGCGCTGAGCGATCTTGGGAACTTTGCAAAGTTCTGATAATAATTTTCATTTCACATCAAAGCAGATGAAAATATCAAAGAGAGGGAACTTAAGCTTAGGCAAAGTAATTCTATTGAAGTGTTTCAAAGAGGGGAGAGGAAAATCCTGAGCTTGCCTGATTTTAATTCGAGTATGTGTGTTTTTATTTGGGGAATTAGCAAAAATGTCAACGTTGCAAGCCTGTGTGGACTTTGTATGAGATAAATTTTCTAAAGACTTAGCTATGTGAAGAACTTTCTGCTGATTTTTTACATATGGTATATCCTGGATGATTCTGTGACCTGCATATGTAAAGAGTAAACTGAGTGGTGTGGAGATAATGCAGTAAATTAATTCAAAAGAAGGTTCTTCTTTCTGCCTTGAATTTGTAAGGTAACAAAGCTCATGAGTGACTGTATTTAGTAATAGCTGGAGGTTTGTTGTCAATTGTCACCCATAAAATATATTCTGCAGCGGCTGCTACTTCAGCTTTTGGGATAAGGAGCAGTCTAGCCAGAAAAACCACTTAAATCCTCCGCCCAGCACTGTCACAACCTGTGTGCTTTGAACATAGGCAAAGACAAGGAGAGTTAAAAATCTGTTCTAAAATGCCAGAACTGCCTGATTTTGAAATGATCTCTTCTTGACGCGGCAAGTCCCAGAAGCTCGCTATCTCATCCAAAATGCGAACCCTGCCAGGAATCCTAAATAGGTAACGGTGCGTGACGGATGGTTTGATAATGAGCGTTCATCTGGCTGCTTCTTCTTGTTTTTCTCCTCACAGTTGTCTGGTGGGTGCGAGCTGACGGTGGTAATCCACGACTTCACCGCCTGCAACAGTAATGAGCTGACAATCCGCCGTGGGCAGACAGTGGAGGTCCTGGAGAGACCCCATGACAAGCCTGACTGGTGTCTGGTTCGAACCACAGATCGGTCCCCAGCTGCAGAAGGCCTGGTTCCCTGCGGGTCCCTCTGCATCGCTCACTCTCGCAGTAGTATGGAGATGGAGGGGATTTTTAACCACAAAGGTAAGAAGTCACGGAAACAAGGTCTAGTCATCAGCAGCATGAGTTTTAGGTAATGGGGAATACTGTGCAAATGGGAGCTCTGGTGTTCTTGCGCAGTTTTGGTTTCTAGTTTTTGATTAGATAAAACACAATGCTTTTAGCAACCTGCAGCCACGCTGTCTGTTCCAAAATAAGCAGTTGGCAATTCTCAGCGTTAAGTGAAAATGTGTCTGAAGACAGGGAAGAGATTTAAGCAAATTGTTTTGGTGAACTGGGTTATATATCATGCTAGATCAAGTTGTGATGATAGCAAAATCTATACCTGTCGTGTGCTGAAAGGGGGGAGGGAAGAAAAGCTCCAGCATGCATTAGCAATGGTTCCTGAGAAACCCTGCAGTAAGAAGTCATGGCAGAAGGCTCAGCAATGGGTAAATAAGGTAAATACACACATCCATATGCCCTGACATAGGACTTGGCTATTTGGACTTCTATATTTCACTTAACTGAGTTTCCTAGAATAGCAGTGGCACGCTCATTTTCCCAGGGCAGCTATTGCTGTGGTTTTTTTAGAAAGAATGTGTCTCTGAAGGGTGCAAGAAAAAAATCTGATACTTTTTTGAAAGTTTTAAAATTTTGATGTACTGTAGTCCTTTGGCTCCATAAACTCCTTGGGCTCAAAGAGTAGATTTTTATTAGAGAAAATGCTTGATTACTTCATTTGAAACTCCTTGAGTTTGCAGCTTGTGAGCAGAACACCATGTGAATTAATAAAAAAAAATAAAAAAATAAAAAAAAAAAGAAAGCCCAAAAAAAACCCCACCAGAGAAACAGTTTGTTAGAAGGTGTTTCATCACATGCTGGGGAAAAGATGCATTTCAAAAGGTTTGCTAGTGGTGTTGGGGAAAACTTATTTTCCAAAACACAAAATTCCAGTTTTGGAGAGTTTTCCATAAATACAACCACAAAGTTTTTGATTATTCAGGCCATTCCAGTTATCCCATTACAATTTTTCCCATCTTTTTCAGACACTGCATAAATATGCTTGACTAAAAGAGGAGAGAGTTTGTGTTTCTTACATTAGGAGCATGCACAGCAGGAACTTCCTGAATGCAGTGTGATGGGGGTTGGGGGAAGAGTCTGCAGGATTGAGCTGTATAGTTGGAAAATACTTTTTTGTCCTCTTGTGTCCTGTTACAATTTGCTTAGAGAAAGTTTGCAGTTGTTCTGATGATAAAATTGGAAACTGTAGTTAGGTATCACTTAAAACATTTCTTCCTTTTACTAGGGGGTGAAATCATGGAAATGTCAACAGGATTTTATTTATTTTTTTTAAACAGCACTCACAGAATTGGTAAATCCCCCTTCCTTTGGAGCTAAGGGACTTAACTTTTGAATGCAGGATTTTATTAGGAGAGGCAGATTGTACAGGGTAATATAAGTTATATGAAGAACATTGAGCCTGTCAGACTCCTGAGGGGGAGACGGAGCTGGTTTTGTCTTTGAGAGATTATTATTAACCAGACCAGTGGACATAACCTGTATTGGTTTTTTCCCTTTAGTGATTGCTTGGGGGAAATGGGGCTGAGCATTGGAAAGTTACTTTAGTTTGCTTGACATGTTGCTTTGAAACAAAGCGCATTAATTAATTATATTAATCATGGAGACTGGAGAAGAAAAGGCCATTGCCACAATGAGCATGATTTGCAGGGCTGAGTGCAGCCTCAGAAGTGACTTCTGTCCCTGCCTCTGTCACAGACTTCCTGTGGGATGTCATGGCATGCCATCTAAACCCCAGCTGATAAGAAGCAGCTGCTAACTGTTTATTCCCACATTACTGGGTGTCAGGCTTTTTTCCTGGAGTTTCCTGTGTGTGTGACTGTGACTGAAGTCAGTGTGAACTGCCTTGAACATGCAAACTATTATATAATGTTAAGTGATCTGAGGAGGTGGGGGGAAAAAAGGCAAAAGACCAAACAACTTTGTGTGCTTGAAATCACTGGATATATTTGACTCGGATCTCTACCTGAACTTGAGATAGAGACCTCAAGTGGAGGTAGAGGAAAAGGTTGGGAGTGTTCATTTCACAGAAGGATTATAAAAAATAAGCAAAATTAATGGAGCGCTTTATTTTTCCCCCCATAGTGAAAAGTACCTCAGACAATCCCACAAAACAATCGTTCATTTTCAAGTGCTGTATTTGATTAAAGATCTTTAAATAAGTCATTGGGGAGTACACTAATCTGAAGAATGGAAAAACAATTAAAGAACTTCTCAGAATTGTTCATTGTGAACATTGGTGAGGTACGAATTCCTAAAAAGCAAAGCAAGAAAACCCACAATGCCCATAACAAAGAACAGGTGACTTACATAATTTAAGGTGCTCTATGTACTTGGAACTTAAATGTTGTATTTCCTAGATTTTTAAATGTTGTAGTTCCTAGATTTTTAGTGCTCAATTACGCAGCTTCAGTCTTTAGTACATGTTTTTCCTGGGTTTTTTTTGTTTGGTTGGTTGGTTTTTTTACCATAATTCAGTAAAACTGTCAGAGTTTTTGACTGATTCAACAAATTAGGATATTGCCCTCCGGACTTTTTAGGTCTGAAAAATACATGTCATATGTCAGGCTCGCAGTGTGAGCATCAGGTCTGAATGAATAATTCTGTACAGTTCATAGGGTGAGCCATGTGGTTTAGACAAGAGATTGGGATTTGTGCACGTCTGGCATTGCAAGCTGTTGCGAGAGGCTTGGGGACAGAGAGGTTTTATGTAATTCCAAAGGAAAAAGAGAAGTGATCACCATCAGAAACGGTGGGGATGGCTGCTCGGATGTTGATTGTTTAGCCTATACAAATGGCTTGTTGATGTGAAGGCTTTTTCACTCCTTTCATATCGATGTACCCTACAATTTTGATCTTTTCAACGAATTCAGTGTTTATCAGTACTGCTTGCAAGCAAATTGGAAAGCCATGGCATATCAGGTGAAGTCACCTTCAAAATTCTGAATGGCGAATTTCTTATAATTCACAGCTGGTTCTTAAGTTGTGTAAAACCACATTTCACCACTGAGTACAGAAATGCTGGATGGTATTTAATGCCTTAAATAATTTGAAATTATTATCCGAAATAGGCTAACAGGAAAGATTAATGAAGGAGGAAGTATGTTCAGTGAAACCTAGTTCTGACAGCTGATCTTGGTCATTCCCTGTCTGTCCATATGTGTTTGTCAACCATGAAAGGTGATGTTGTTTTGTTCTTATGTTAGAAGACAGCCCCAAAAGTGACCTTCATCACTTCCCTAAAAGTGTAGGTGTTACTTGTCCTCTAAGAATGTATATTATTTTAAATATCTAATCAGCATGAATGGGTAAAAAAATTAATGCATATACAGTATCTTCAATATCTAAAATTTTATAGTGGTTAAGATTAAAAGCATTTTGTTAAGACCATGGGGAAAGTGTTATGCAGGGGAAAAAAGAAGACAAGATTCACTAGTCATTTAGGGGGAGGGTTGATTGCAGGATCCAGATCTCTTGCTTGCTCTGCTGGATATCAAATCTATTTTTGTAAGTTATTTGGGTCATTTAATCAATTTGACATACAGTTTACAGATGAGTACATTTTTAAAAATCTAAATCCCTTTCATAATTGGGGGGGTGAAAAGACAAACAAGTGGGAAGTGAAGAGGTTGAATAACAGTTGGTACACTCTACAAAAAATAAATTACTAGCTTTGAAAGAACATGTTTTTCACAAAGAATACATAAGGCAACAAATTTTTTTGCAGTGATTTCCCACATGTTATTGGGGGTGTGGGAGAAATAATGTTCCTGTTCTATTTGGTGTTTCTCTCTCTGTTTTTTGGGGGTTTTTTTTGTTTTGTTTTTGTTTGTTTGTTTGTGTTTTTTTTGTTTTTTTTTGTTTTGGTTTTTTTTTTTTTTTTTTAACAAGTGTTGGGGTTTTTTTCATTCTGTGGTACATCCTTTTTTTATGTGCAGCTCTCTTTCCTTTGTTGGCAGGGCATTTACAGAGCCACAGAGTTCTGGGTAAAGGTTAGGGGACAGGATTCAGTATAACAAAATTGAACTTGTAAGCTTAGAAAAAATGACAGGTATTTAAAATTGTTTGGGACTATCTTGCTTGTTTAGATTACAAGTTCCATGGCTTTTCCAAATTTGAGGGCTTCTGAAATCTGGGAAATTTGTGACAGCTGATAGTCCATTATGTCCCTTGTAGCAGCTACAAATGCTAAAACAATGCTTGTATTTACGTGTCTGAGGTACGATGTATGGCTGTTTTATGCATTCTTATAATCCAGGTATGTGTATGTTCAGATCTGAAAGGGAGGTGGTGTTTAGTAACATAGTGACGTACCATGCACCACTGCAAGACTGAATACTGGCCTTTGATTTTGCTCCCAGGTTACTGTCCTGACTGCTGATATAAATACGAAAATGTTATTTCAACAGTCTGTGTTGTTACAAGCCCTTTACTACACCTGCAAGATGGGAAGGAGTGGTGTAGGGCAGGTATTGCAGGTGTCAGAGCTCTTCTTGAATTAGTACGAGGACCTCCTATTCAGGAACTAAGAAAAAGAAAAATTGCACAGGTGATCTAGAGCTATTTCCCCACAAAAGAGAGCTATTTTATAGTTGAAACCACAGAATGGCATAAAGCTATGTCTTGAATTTGTTACATTAAGCTTGCTCTCTCACAACTGGAGACCTTCCATTAAGAATGTTAGTTTTAGATGAAAGGGGAGGAGGAGAAAGCAAAAATAAAATGGCTCACATATGATCGAGAGCTTTGAAAGCAGATTGAGAAATGGAGTGTTTCCATTTTAAGCCCAAATACTGTTAGATAGGAAGAGGAATCTCTGGATAGCAGCAGCAGAATTTGATCAGGTAAAATGGAATCCAGTTTGAATAGTTGGAAAAAAGACTCTCTGTCCATAGTGGAAGAAAAGGACAATTTGGGCAGCAATTGTTTGCTTACAAGCAGAAGGAGGCTGTAGGAGGAGAGGATTTGCAGTTTTGAGACTGCAAGCAAGGGAAGCATGGGCCATGTGTAAGGAAGAAGGATCCCACCCATGGCTCAGAGCCAAAGCGCTGCCTCTGAGACTGTCTGACAGGGTTAGCAGCTGCAGGAAATGAGTTACAGCCCAAACCAGCAGGGAAAGTAACTCCTAATGATGAGTAGGTACCGTACTCTTTGCCTTGTAGCCTTGGGGCCATGTGGCAAAAGGTGAGGGCTGTAGTTTCCAGGGCACTGTACAGAAAGGGATCTGCTTCTGCTATACAGCTGGACATGATCACATGCAGAAAGTGGTATCGAGGAGTATGTTGTAGTTGTACAAGACACCAAATGTTTGTCTACAAATTCTGTTTCTTTATGAATCAGCTACCCCCTCATAAAATTTCCAAATAACAGGCTGTCCATCCAGATAACCAGCTGATAGAAAGCCGTATGAGGCGCTTATGGGAGGCAAAGCCAAGCAGTCAGTTGGATTTCATGCTCTGCTAGTCTAAATTAGCAAAAAATTGCAAAAGCTGTGTTGCACTGTCAGTTCAACTTATTTATCAGGCAGACTTGAGCTTAAACAGAGTGCAGGCATTTTAATAGCTAAAGTTCAACTTCACAATTATCGGTTGTTTTGAAAGCCTAATAAATCATAAATTTCCATGCAATTACAAATATTTTGTCAAAAAGCATTACTAGTCTAGTAGTGGCAAAGATAGTTTGAATTTAGGTTTTGTGTGCATGTGTGGTTTTTCAAACATGTTCTCATGCTTTAGTCCAGGTAAATAAAAATAACTGCAGTATCAAGTAAAACAAGAAATCTCTATCCTGACTTTCCCATCTTGTGGTTTTAGTTGAGTTTGCCGTTAAAGACATGGTTTGAGCATAAGTAAACTTAAATAAAATGCCAGTAATTGACTGTGGTCCATTAGATCATAATTTTTGCAATTGAGCTGTATAGCCAAGCTGTATCAGATGGTCAGAGGTAACAGCCAAATTCTAATTCAACCTTGAATAAACAGTAAAGTCTGTATGAATTGCTTCCTTGGTGTTGTGCAGTCCTAAACTAGATACGGCGATTCAATGAATCTCACCATTGGAATTTCTAGAAGAGTTCTCTCTAAATCAGGTCTCCATGTGCTCTGAAATATCATAGGAATGGTTTCTGCGTAGAATTACCTTAAACTTCTGTTTTTTTTTTTTTTTCCCATCATAACCCAGCCCAGGAAGATCTGACAGATATATCTGTATTTCCCCTGCTGATTCTATTTGTGGGCATAAGTATGTGGTTAATTTGTCTCTTGAATTTTTGTACATAGGTAATGAAAGCTTTTTTGCCCTGCTTGGGAGCTCAGTATTACAGCTGAGAAAAAGAAGAAATTTTATGAAACTGGGCTGAATGTACTTTTGGTCTAGACAGCTGCCAAATACATTTCTCTTGTATCGTAGTTGGAAAGGAAATCAGTGTGTAAAAAAGTATCTGCTTCAGAACAGATGTATTTGCACAGCTGATGTTTGGGAGGTAGAATGTGGATATAAACCAGCGATTCTGATGGCTTCAGATTTCCCAAGAGAGTTGTTACTTTGCTTGCAATTAGCTTTTCTCTGACAGCAGTTTCTTTTTCTAACCAGTCTATTGAGGCAGAACAGAGTATAAACTAAAATCACGTCCTGCAAATGTTGTTCATATGTTGCCATTGAAGAAAAACATCCTGGAGTGGTTATTTTCCTTAACTGTCCCTCTCCAGGTGCAACAAACTATTGAAAAAGTTGTTTCAATGTTGCGAATTACTTCCTGAGGGTGTTTTTGCTTTGGATTGAGAAAATCTTCAGAGCTGGTGCTCGGAAGAGCACCTGAGAGCAACCCAAAGAATTTCCCTTCTATGTCAATGAGTAAGTATCTTGGCAGGGCAGTGAGGGACAGGAAGAGTGGGGCTGGAGACACCTATTTGGAGAGGAGAGTGCTTCTAGAGACATGGAGTTGCCTTAGCTCTGTAGCACCCGCCTTACTCATGATAGACAGCTATTGGTGTATATTTTTCTGCAGCAGGGGTGGCTGTTCATTTCCAAGGACCATCTGGGTAATTTTACCTGATGCGTTTTCTTTCTGTCACAGAACTGTGTAATACTGACAGTGTCCTTAAGGTCTTCTACTCTTTTTCCAACTCTAGTTTTCTGGCACTTTGGCTGCAGTGGCTCATAGTCTTAAACTTGGTGTTGGGAGGAGTATTTATGTCTTTTGGCTTTGGTGGAGAGAAGAAAATTGTTAAGGAACAGGCTAAAGACAATATTCTTGTGCACCTTTCACAACACCATCACATTACATCTCTTGTCATCACTACCTGCAGATGGAAATAGCAGGATTTAACATTCCACTGACTTCCTCGAGTTCTGTTTTTCTGAGGAGGCTGCTGAAAAATCTATGTCCCACTGACATTTCACTATTTCTGCATCAAATAGTAAAATATTAGTCTCTTGTTATACGTACTAAACCAGAAATGTTGCACTACTGTTAACACAACTGTCAAGCTCTTCAGCAGAGGCGCTTGACATCTCTTAAGTTGTTGGCATTGGTTTCAAGTCACCACTTCATATGCAATAGTTTGCTACTATTTTGAGTGTATATTTGCTGATACAGGTATATGTTCAATTTGGGAACGTGCTTGCGTTTTCTCATAGCTTTTGGTTGAGCACAAATAGCAAGACTTTCTTCTCTATCTGGGACCACTATTGAACTAACATGGAAATTATGCAAATAAGTGATGAAATTCTTAGCAAACTGTGTAAAAGAGGCTGTTGTGATGAGTGAATAGCACCATAAAAACATTTCATGATCCCAGGAAAATTTCTTTAAGTACACTTCTCAGAAACTTGCAATAAGCATTTTTTTCAGATAGTTGTATAATGGTTAACCCCTATAGCAAGGGAAGGCATTTATATAACTGACATGAAGGCGTAATAGTAAAGGCTATGTTAGGTAAGCTTGTTACCAAGTTGTCCTTGATGACCGTAATCCTGTAGTCATTTTCCTTGTGGTCATAAACCAGCTGTGTCCAACCTACTGTATGTTAACTATTAACAGTACAGCAGAAATAGTCCCTGTTACAAGAAGTGATTAAAAGTCGGACCGGACAAAGCTCCGGGTTATCTGCTCTCATAACTGATCCATCCTTCTGAGCAGAAGGTTGGGATTATATGGATTTTTGAGGCTCTTCTCAGCCTGAGTTATCCTGGGACCCTGTGCTAAAAGTTAGAATTGCCAGTATGGACTTTATGTTCTAAGTGTTTCCTGGAGTTTTGCAATCCCCTTAGAAATGCTTAAGATATTCCTCCAAAATATATTCCTTTCATGTAAGAAATGGAAAAGAATCATAAAAGGTATTTCTACTTGTGAAACACACTAGTTATTCTTGCTGCACTGTGCTGGTTATGGTCATAGCCTTACTAGGTGTATGTTCATTTGTTAATATAAGCTTCACAGTATCGCTTATGGAGATTCCTTAAACACAGTTTGGGAAATCTAGTTGCATGTAAGAACTTGCAAATATGCTGAAGGAAGGAAAGCTGCTAGGGGAGCCACCTGGAAAGAGAGAATAGTAAAGCTGAATGGTCATCTCTTGCTTTATACAGAAAAGCATAAGGGACATGGAAGTAAATGAGCTCATCAAGTCTAAGTACAAGATGTTGCTTTTCTCCATATAAATAATAAGAGAGCTATCTTACAAATGTTTAATGTAGGAAATTGGTAATGATGAAAAAGATCATGAGAGAGAATAAGAAAAAAAAGCAGGGCTCACTAGCAAAAACCTATATTAAGTGAGAAGTTTTTAAAAAGAAGCAACCAAAACCAAGCCTAAAAGTCTGAAGACTGGATGACTGAGGTGAATTATGTATAAGGCAACATTAAACAGAAAAGCTTGATTGGTGAAAACCAATGAATCATTAACTCTTCTGTAGTTGTTTTTTATTTGAAAATAAGTATTTTATCTATTTTGACAGTTCCTTCTTTCATGTAGAAGCATTCTATTATTTTTATAAAGCAAAATGCCATTCTAAACTGCAGAAGGAGATAGCACTGTTTCATCAGATTGTAAGCTTTTGAAAGACAATATTACCCTTCTGGAAAAGTTACAATGCTTAAGAATACTAACCTCATATTTTTGTCAGCAAGAGGCACACCTGTTAGGATATAGAGTCTGTTTAGGTCTTTTTGTGTGATTCAGGAAATTAATATTACCAGTCTAAGATTTCGATCATGACGGGATGCTTTGTTCAGAAGGATCTAACTGGGACAAGAGAATCTGCAAAAACTTTGTCGCCATTAAAAAAATTTCCTGTACCTAAATTTTAATTGCTGTCCTAAAGGAGCATAGTTGTCTTAACTGGGTGAAGTTGCTTTCTGAAATATCTGAAGCATAGAACTAGAGTGGATACTTCATAACTGCATTTTCACAATTCTAGTAAGTGGTGATAATGTAGTTTGTTCTATCTTGTCAACTGAGCAACCATGTTCATGTTTTGCTTCAGATCTAACTTTCTTTTAAATGGCTGTAAATCATGTGCTGTGTAACCCAATCAGAAACGTCTTACCTTTTTCAGGACTGAATTATTTTACATCTAAAATTCAGAGTAGATATAAAAAAAATGAATTACAATGCAGAAACACTCGCATTTGCAGAATTGTTTGGCAGTATGCATTTTCTAGTGTTTCTGTGTTATAATGCCTGAAAGGCAGTGTAGAATAATCCCGTCCTGTGGATTTTTTGCTCCCTTTTTTCTCTTCTCCCTGTGGCATAGTTAGCCTCCAAAGACACTTAAATCTATTTAGTAACAAATGTGTGTTTATAATTTACAAAAACACAGCATGTGAAGTCCAGGCTCAGAGAGGGAAAACGCGCATTTCTGGTTTTGCTCTCCTGTTAGATGTAGTGCAGAGGAATTGCAGAGGTTGCTTCATTTTGCTGAATTATCTTCTATTATGATAAAGGAAGCTGTGAAGGTATGTATGTTTTTTGTGTTAAATGCTAATGCTTTAAATCCAGGCAGGTGTTTTCAGTGCCCATATGCCTTTGACGCTTCCAGAAGCGGCAGGGTGTTGGGTCGCAGCAGGACTCCATCTGCCACACCTAGTGCCACTGTGGGACTTAACCTGGTGTGTTACGTGACTACCATGACTTCTGGTAGACAGTACTAAGCAGAGGCAAAAGGAAGAGAGATCTTGATGTAGCTAACCAAAAGGCAGTTGTACATCCTGATCTTAGCAGAAGGGGAATAAGAATTGTGTTTTGATCAGTCATACCAACCAGCAGGTAGCCAACACAGATGGCAGAAGCAGCTCCTGCAGATGCACATGTATGGAACTTGAGCATCAGTATTTTTTACAGTGAGTATGTGCCCAATTTTAAAAGCATTTCTTTTATTTTTAATGAGTTAGTTTGGTTACTAGATCTGTTCATTTTCCTTTTAAGTGACTTAAAAGAAATGCATTTTAAGTCAATAATGTAATTCAATATTCTGAACATTCTGACAAATATACCCTTAATCTTTCCTTTTGTCTCTGACTCCATGCATTTCCAGTTAAGATAATTAGCTGAGAGTTGTATGTTAAATAGAATCCCAACTCCTGTATGTTCAGTTACAACTGGTTTGTAAAATTAAACCTTGTTTCAACCAGATTTTTTTTTTCATGCCAACAGGCTGATTGCTTTTTCTTTGGAGTGGGAAGGGAAGAGAAAGAGAAAGGGAAGAGAAAGAATGTTTTAAATATAGTTGAGGGGACTACATCAGAAAATTCAAATGCCAAAAAAAAGGGATGATGAAGGGTAACTTGCATAATAAAGTTAATGTCAAAAATGAGTGTTTCTTCAATATGTCTCATTAAGACAGCAAGTATTTCTCACTTGGAGCACTTCTTGTGTTTTCTCCAATTTAGAGACGAGGCATGGCATATTTCTTCTCCCCTCCCACCCCTTGCTAAGTAGTGAATGTATGTGCAACAAAATTCCTTACACTCATCCAAAAGATTTTGTTTGAATTATATGAAGCTGGTTTGTTGTGGTTTTGCTGACAGTGGCTGGGATCCTTCAAGCTGATTTGGCATGCTGCAGTGGTGAGTGTGTTGAGGAGTCAGAATTTTCCCAAAGCTTTTCCAGATAAACAGAAGACCAGGGACACTGAATATCTCATCATTTCTTTGAAAGGCCTCTTCATTCTTGGGAGCGGTTATACAGGCTCCAATTCCTTGGCTACAGCAGAAAACCTCAAGAAAATAGTAGCCAAATTATTAAGATGGGAGAGCGTTTACGATGTCATGTGCTTTTTGATATTCTTTCTTAATGTAGGCATGAGCAACAGCTAGGGCATGTTCTGTAAAGCTGGAGACAGGAAGGACTTGTTTAGATCCTGGTCTTGGTGACTGAATTGAATGGATAAATGGTTTGTTTCCCAGTATTTTTAATTAAAGCCTGAGTACTTCAGTGTCTTGATATCAGTATCTCTTGATAAATGCTTTACCCAAGATGTAGAAGGGAAGGTTATTAATCACCCAGCTGAAAATACCTCTTTCTCCTCAAACAGAAAATACTTTTCCCAGGTTTGTCAGCTAATTAAATAGCCTGCATGTTTTGTTCATTGGCTTGATTTTTTTTTTTTTTGATTGAAACACCCCAGTGTTTTGAAAGGAGTTCTTGGAAATCTCAAGTTAAGGATGTTCACACAATTCATTGCAAAATACAGTTTCTGACTGATGCAATTTGAAGTGTCACTGGCAGCTGGCAGAGTTGGTAGTAAAGAACAGGAAACAACACGCTGAATATAAGTCCAAAGAGCCACTGTTGTAACGATTCCGCTCCTTGCAGACCAGCAGTGTTATCTGTGAGACTGAGGAGCAGTGAGGCTATTTTTCAGGAACAGGATGATCTTTGTGTGTGGAGCTGGAGAAACCAGATCCTAGTGGTGCAGCTGTGCTCCAAGCAGTTAAACTGTAGATGCATTATACACTGAGGGAAAGGCAAAGTTAGGCTCCTTTCAGAATATTAATTGTAGTGTGGGAGCTCACCTTTGAAGATTCGACCTCAGGTTTATATGTTGTGTTTTTCCTGATTTCCAATTTCTTGGTTGTGTTAGAGTGTATTCTAGCATGAGGCAGTGTCTAACGTGCCAAAGATAGGATTTGTATGCAAATTCTGCCCAATTTATTTTTTTTTTAATGGGAAATGCATATTGTAGATAAAATTCCTACTAGTTTGTGCAATGTTGATTTAGTTCAAGGATTTTAATACTTAGGGATTTATGTGCCACTTTGGCTTCCAGGTCTGGGTGGTCTTTGATCCTGCACAGTTTCCAAGAAGTTTGAATCTTTTGTCTCCCACATGGAGAAATATGACTCAAATTTGCAAGAACTGCACTTCTAAATGATGAAAGTATTTGTCTCATAGATAAATTCAAAAACAGTTCTAAAAGTGTGATGTTTTGATGCTAGCAGGACTGAATAAAGAATTTACTCTTCTGTTAATTTCCACTGTCTTGTATACACTTGTCCACTCTTAAGATGACCAAGAATTTTTTAAATAACTTTGCAGTACAGATTTGAAAATTCATGAATTGCTTTAAGAAATGGAACGTCTTGAATACAAGAGGGAAGATTCTGGAGAAAGACACATTTAGTTTTGCCCAAGAACAACATTGAATTTCGAAGCTGAGTTTTTTAATGCTATAATTTTTGAAACTTTATCTTTTTTTCACAAAAAAAAGAAAGTAGGCTCTTTGGATTCTTTTTCAGGCTCTGTGACAACTCAGAATAGGTTCTTAAAAATCAAATTACTGCATTTTGTTAGAACCCTTCCTGGTTCTGCTTGTGTAAAATATAATGGAGCGTTACAAAGATTAGGCTGGAATGCTGTTTATCTTTGTTTTAATGTAAGTTAAGTTGTCATTTCTATTACCTTGCAAATGTCTCGCAGTATGAGAAATGCAGTCAGTTTCACTCCAGTTTTCTTCTTGAATGAAAGAAGGGTTGAATGTTTCCATACTTAGGTACAAGACTAGTAACAGCACCCTCAGGTGAGGTAGCACTTCCATAGGGAGGTTAATACAGTGGCAAACAGGAGCTGGAACTTGTGAGCAGCTGAAGCTGTGGCAAGCTAACTTGGTGACTGGCAGTGGCAGAGACTGATCGATGGAGCTGTTACTTTAGTGCTGGGGTGAACTGGCAAAATGTTAATACCTTAAAATGGTTTTAGCAGCCTGACATCGTCCATCAGTGAGCCCCAAGACTAATTGCAGAAAGTTGATCCCATTCCTTCACTGTAGTAATAGTTAAGGGCATGTGATGTTTCATTTACATATATCATACAAAGTATGTGCTGCCTTATCTACTGAGGAAATACAGTGCTCTGCTAATTGGAGGTTTTTTTTAGTTTCTTTGTTTATTCACTGGGATTTAGTCTTTCTCACAAAACGTCTTAAAAGTGAAAGGGCTCTTTTCCCTGCACGTTTAAAGTCTTCATGAAATAGCCATTGGTGAACTATTCACCTGGGCACTTATTTTGTCATGGATTTAAGTAACTGAGAAATGTCTTAAATTGCTGGAGATCTGAAGGGCCTTCCATCAGTGCTTTGCTTTCAGAAATGAAGCTGATAACTGTCTACTTTTTTAAAGGAAATGATATAAAATGCGTAGCCAGGAAAACTCATGTCTGCTTTATGCAGGGAAAGTGAAAAAAGAAACAGGTAATTTTTACTTAAAAAAAAAAAAAATTCACTGTTTTAAATGCTGTCAAATTGCATGGGTTGGTATATAAGCTTCTATTCTTTGCTAATTTGATGAAAGTTTGTTGTTCCATTGGGCTGGGGTCTACGAATATTTAAGCAGTGGGTGAAAGGGGATGCAGGTCAGTGCTGCTGTGCAACACGATGTGCAATCCAACCTCTTCTGCGCTGACTTGTACTCTGTACCCAGCCGTGGTTTTGACTCTAGGTGTTCCCTGTGTAGGTGTATTCTTGCTTGCAGAATTAAGATTGCCTGATAGGTTCATTATTACCGGGGACGTGTTCCTACCAAAAATTGCTGATGCGAGGAGCCGTAGGAAGAGCTGTCTAGTAGACAGGGGAGCCAATGCAGGGTAAGGCTCTAGAATACAGAAAACCTGATGGAGTTAAAGAACAAAAAAAGCTTTGTGGTTGAGCCTGAAGCAAACCGTATAAAGTCATTAATAGGCTGCTTGTTGGGGCTTAAAATTATGAGTATTGATACAGGTCACTCTCTCAGATCGAAACTGAGAATCATGATACATCTTCAGGTGTTTTAGTCTAATCTAACATGATAGTGTGACAAAATAATGGCCCCTGCATGTTGAATTAAGAAATGTTAGGCTTGTGATGTAGAGGTCATTTCCCTTTTGCTTGTACTTCCATAGGAGAAGTTACAGGTCTGAGCTTTCAGTCTTGGACCATAAGAAAGTTGTAGCTATTGCATGTGCACTGAGGTGTTTTTCAATCAAATTCTTACCTAATACTCACAGTGACTCTGCAGCATGTTCATGTGGAGTCTGCTGTCTCCACTCCAGTGTTGCCTGTGGAGCAATTGCTTTTTACATCTATTGTATACGCTAAAGACAACTGCATATCTGTAATCCTTTTTTTTAACTTTGTAACCTGTGAAATATGCTTTATCTAGTGTTTCTTATTGCCGTTCTTTCTCCCCCAACACCTTGATTTACTTGTGAGATTGGTCTACTGAGAGAGAAAGGTCCAAATCTGAAGATAATGGTGTTTCATTGAGCAGGAGCAGAGGAACTTCTTGCAATAGCATACTGCAAACGATGTGGTTCCCAGAGAATTTAAAATACCTTCCTGCATATATTATTGGTATTACGAGGTCAGTCTACATGCAGTTAAAAAGCAAAACAGATCCAACCCAATCACAGTATTAATTGTGCTATGTTTTAGTCAGAAGCTTTCTTATATATGGAAATCACTATTTCAAAACTATATTGATAAAATCATAACTTTTTCTAAGCATTACAAATGTGGGAGTTTAACTGCAATAAGAATGGCTGGATATTCTTTAGTATGCTCGACATCCATGGGAACTGTTGAGTAATAGAGGAAAGGGATTGTTTAATTTATTTTTTTTCTTACTCAACTAGAAACCAGAATCATTTTCAGATGTTCTACAATTTCATGAAGAATAAACTAGACTTAGTGGAAGTCTCAGCGTAGGTGGCAAACTATAAAGATCCTGCAGAAACAGGGGTTTTTTTGTGCTGCTGGTTTTTTTTTCCCTCCCCACTTAGGAATTCAGTGTCATTTGAAAGTCATCTGGGGTCAGAAGAAAAATGTTCAGGAATCAGAATTAATGGTTTCAGTGCCAGGAGGCTGTGAAAGAGAAACTAATTCAGAACTGAGGGTGGCTTTCCTTAGAAACTCGAAGAAAGCAAAACTTTAGTCTCAGGTGGAGGGTGAGCAGAGCTCTTCAATAATACAAAGAGGTTAATGTGTGTGTACCCAATTTAAGTGCTGATGATAAGGTGCCTTTGATTCTGGGACCCTATATGCTATTGGCTCCACATAAAATTCCTGTTTATCCTTTCATTGCATGCATTTGTTTGTGCTGTTATCCTTGGCAGCCCCCTCATGGCTTTATTTTCTTCTTACTCCCTATGTGCTTTTGTATTTTACAGCATTGTTTGTTCAATCTCATTTTAGGGCTCTTTTTTCATTACAATATGATGAAAGCATTTAATATCTGTTTTTACAGAAATTTAATCCTTCTTTTGGCTTCATAGCTGTTTATCTAGTGAATGTAGCTTTTTGTATGTCCTATAAAATTAGATGATGAGGTGTTCAGAGGAAGAAACCAAACATATTTCCTAGATTTGCTAAGTGTTTAGCTAAAAGAATACCACAAATGAATATTTATGGACAAATGCATGGCATGCTAGGTGAAGAATGCATAGAGAAAAAATAAAATACACAAGATTTTGGTTTACTGAACAGGAAGACAGCTTGACAAGATAGAAATTTATCTTCAGAATACAAGCTTAGAGGTGAAAAGATCTGAAAAGCAATTTAAACCATGGCAAGATCCTAAATTAATTTATCGAAAGGTGTGGATTTTCTAGTGTTTGGATTTTTATTTTTTTTTTTCACAAGGCTCAAGAGATGATGAAGGTAAGGGCAGAATCTGTTCTTTGGCACAGATTTTATCAAGGAAGATGGAAGTTCTAGGGCAAGTGCTGCATTGTTTATGCATGGTTTAGCTGACTGGAAAATGTTCATCTTTTGTAGTTCTGGCTTTAGCTAAAACCTAAAAAAATAACTATGCACTGTAAAAAAAAAAAAAAAAAGTGTTAAATGTTGGGTTTGTGCATTCCAGTTACTGTGAAGTGTTGTGGACATACTAGACAGTTTCTTTCCTAAAGGCTGAGAGGAAAAATGGCTGTTTTGCTGTATATTTTAAGATCAACTTGAGCCTCAATTAGGGTAGTTACGGTAGAGTGTGATCTGCTGCATCTGGCTATTCCCACATGTGAATTTAAAGACTGGAGCTGTGCTCAGTGAGTCAGAGGAGAGCATCCCTAGAAGAGAGGAGCTGCTCTGACGGCAGGGCAGGGGGCTAAACCAGACTGAGAAGATAACAATGACTTCCTTCATCTGATGGCATTGCTTGTAATGTTATCTGGGTGAACATCTTCAGGAGAAGCTGTAACACATCCCTGGGGTGCGGGCAAGTAGGTTGGTTGTAAGCTGTGGGTATCGGAACAGCTGACTCCTCAACATGCCAAACAGGATTAAACAGATTGACACTCTGGGATCGCTTCACTCAGTAAATCCTACCTGCTGCGGCAACGGGCAGCCGAGTGGCTGTAAATACTGGATCCTGGATTTAGGTACAAATATAAGCAACAGAGATAATGGTCTGGGGGGAAGAAGGGTTGGTTGGTTGGGGAATGTTTTCAAATCTACACAGGAATTATGTAGGATGCTTTCTTTTCTTATTCTCTCTGCTCTACTCTCTGCTCCTTCTGACCTCAGTTAAAAAAATGCAGAGTATAACAAAAAGGACCTGTATGGGAAAAGGAGCAATTACAGAATGGCTCTGCTCTGTAAACTACTGGGATGCTGGACAGTAAGCTCTTTCAGAAAAAAGCATATAAAATGCACATGCTCCTTTTTTTTCCCTTTTAATTGAACTGTGTAAGTGAGAAAAGGTAACGTTTGCTCTGTGAAATGTTATTAATGGTAGTAATTTGTTTTAAGAGCTTAGCAAAAATTTTCTTAGCAAGTTGCTGTTAAATTAAAAAATCATTTTTTAATATCTAGCTTTTCTGTTAAAGTACTGTTGAGAAGTAATGTTTTTGGGAATAGAGCTTGAAAGCAAAGGGTGGTTGGGGAATAAATTGTTCTGTGACATGTTTTTAGACACATCGTTGATTCTGACATGTGATATGGAGGAAAGCTATCCTGTTTCAGTATCAAAAGCACAGAAAGGTTAGGGTAGGGATATTCATGTTTAAGTCAGTTGTTGGGTCTTCTCTTCCTCCTCCTTTGTAATTTTAACAGGAAATTATATTTTGATCTTGCTATTTCGACTGTTGCTGCAGAACATGCTTGATTCTCATAGTAATAGTCTGAAATGCCTGCAGGACAAAACAGTCCTAACCTTCAGTGTCTGGAGCTGATGATGCTGTGAGGATGCTTCCTTTTCAGATGCAAATTGTTCGCAGCAAGATTCAGGTCTTACATACTTTTTGCTGTGTGCATACACTAAAAGTAAGCAGCAAAAGACAAGTTACAATCTTACTTCCTTTATTAATAGCTAGTCTGCTATTACAGATGGACTGACAGGAGGGGGAAGATGGTAGAAGGGTTGCAAACATGAAAGCAAGGATGTAATGGAAAGTAATCTTATAGGGGTTATTTGAAGATAGGGTCGCATGTCAGTGGGATGGTAGTAACACTCAATAGTTCCTTGAAAGGTAACAGGGCATCAGAGTACCAGCCAGAGGGAGCAAATATTAGCAGGCTGTAATCTCTGATCCCAGCAACAGAGCTCTGTACTTGGAAAACTGTTTCATATCCCCTCGTGCTGTGCAATTGTTTTCTAAAACAACAATTATTCCAGTTTTTAGAAGTAAACAAGTACTTGGTATATTGGAGGGAGGTGGAGGTGAGTCAATTACAAATAATAATTGATAGGCAGAATGCTTTGCAGCAAAATATTTTACAGCAAGTGCTCGCCCAGAGCTATGACTACCTAGTTCAGCTGGAGGTCTGTTAATGACACGGCAAGAGTCTTTTCCCCTTTCTGTTGCTTCGCATTCTCCTCCCTTCACTGGAGTTGATGTGATTCATTTTTGAACTCTTGTTGCTGCAGTGTTTAGGCTCAAATCTATCTGGTTTTTACTTCCAAAGAATTTTTAGAAAACATGTTTTTTTGAAGTGCTGGGTGTAGTCAATCCCAATCAGTGAGATGATTTCCATTATTACCGTAAATTAAGATCATAGACATGTACGAAGCCTTGTTTGGCAAGCATACATGATTTCACAAACGTTCTTCATTGTTCTTTCTCTGTTTCTTAAAAACAGATGTCCATGTGTACAAACTGTGTTGTAAGGAGGCTCAATAGCCTTTCATAATAGGGGAACAAAGCTTATTTGCGTGCCCCAGTGTAATTGTAGCTATGCCATCTCTTGAACTGGAAAGAGTAGTATTTCTGGCCACTGCAAACTTAAAACTGGCTATTTGGTATTTAGGTGAATATTCAGAATGTACTCTAGTGCATGAATTTGTTCATAGAAGACTTCATGGAGGTTTTGACTTTGCTTAAAGAATTTTTAAGGAATTAAAAAGTTTGGTTTATTCTCTATTAAAATGTTAGAGTACATACATGTGCAATTAGTAATTGTGCACTCCTCTTTAATTGATCTGAGGTTTTTGCCTGCTTACTCATGAAGTCTGAAGGAAGAAAAATGCATTCAAATTTAGGGAGAAAGAGAATAGGGCTTTGAGTAATGAATTGACAAGAAACTACTGAAATTAATAAATAAGTATTTTTGGCTTTATCAGTTGGAGAAAGCAGCATTGATGGTAGGAGGAAACCAATTCTCATGGAAATTCCACCCATTCCTGTAAGTTAAAAATGTTCTGCATTTGAGGCAACTGTGGATAAATATCAAAGTTGTTTATGGTTATCTGGCTGAAGAGAGTGATGAGTAGTTTGTCTGTAACTGAGTATTGGAAATAACATCTTTTTTCAGTTACCTTATGAGCTAGAAGAAACAATAGGATGTATATGTTTCAGTCCCGAAGTGGGTCATGTGAGTCTGTATTTCACTTGGGAAATTCGAGAGGCAAATCTCATGGATGAAGTCCAGGAAATAAATCTACAAACCTAAAATTTATCCTGAAGTTATTAACCATCTGGGAGCTGGTTTGGAGCAGGAAAGGTGGCTGAAGGAGTAGAGAGAGTTCTTATTTGGCTTTGAAGAAATAAATTTATTATATGTGCAATAGATTGCTTAAAAGAATGTGTATGAATCAAGCTAGCGTTCTTTTTCCTCTTTCATAACATTTTATGGTATATCAAGCCTCAGAAATAATTCATCCATAGAACAGGATGCTTTTACTGTACAGTAATTGTTAGCAAATGGTGTCCAAGAGAGGATAAGAAGTCTCTGAGGATCGGACTCAGAGGATGCAGTGGGAGAGTCCAGTATTACTAATGGGTTGGTGTAATTCTTGGCGTAGATCCACCTCTACACTTTGAAAGTCTATTCTTTTAGAATACAGATGGAAGCTGTTAAGTATGTGCTGTGTGTGCTTTTCCATCTCCTCCAAGAGCATGCAACAAAAATCCTCCTGCAACTGAGCTCATGTACCAGCTATATAGTTACATGTGCAAAGGTACTGCTTTCCTGACCTGTGTGTCTTTCCTCGCTGTTCTTGCAGCAAGGAGTTCTCGTTTGAATACTTAGGTTGCAGGACTTGCAAGGGAGTTAGCTGAAGGTGCTGTTTCTTGGTTAGTAAAAACTAAACTATGTGTCAGATGCTGCCGGTTTATTTACCCTGCGCTTGCACTTGGGATCCAGCTGCTTCTCTTGCGTCAATGCTAGCAGTCATTCAGGCAGCCAGACCAGGGAATTGGTCTGGCACAAAATGCTATACCCCTCCCTACTACCCACCCCAAAAAAAAAGTTTTCAGGTATAGGAGCTTATACAAGAGATACTGATGTCCTTTCATAACTGCCATCCCCACTTGTGAACCTGCAGATTTGAGCCTTAGGTTTTTTGCTTGAGCAAGTTGATAAGATCCACAGTTATCCATAGTTTCACCTGAACTACTTCTAAGTTTTGTCTCCTATAATTTCAATATACCTTCTCAGTCACTTGAAAATGCCCTATTTTCATTCATGTAGTTGTCAGATGGGTTACTTGTGAAATAAGCCAAGACTGCACAGCACTGAGGCTCAGATGTGCGTATGGAGTTAGCCCCACGCAGACTTCTGCTTCCAATCCTTGTTAGTTTGCTCCCTCCACTGCAGTGTTTTCGGCTCTAACCTTGTATAAGTGCTGCATGAAAATGGAGTAATTTAAAATGAGTCTGTTACCCTCAGCTCCATCTCAAACCAGCTACTCAGCTCCTAGTTTTAAAAAAACTTTTGAAAGATGTGGAAGGAAAACGTATGCTCTTCTGAAGGAACCGTTAGGTTTATAATGCATACTTCACATAATAAGGATTTGTAACTTCATTTTGGTAATAATAAAAAATACTTTTATATAAGCCTTTTTGGATTTTGCTAAGGGGACTGTATTCCTGTATATCGCCAGTGAAGTATATTCACAATGTTCAGCAATGAAGAACTTAATTTAACTTCAAAAAAGATGATAGGAAAATGAGTAGTTAATACAGAGAAGGCTTCTGAGAGAGACACTAGAAGAATTATTGATAAAACTTTGGAAAGAAGGGTGAAGTTTGTTTACATGCCAGGACAAATATGGCTGCCGCCTCGTCACATCTCTCAGAGCATACCTGTAATGCAACATCTGATGCATACACTTTTGTGTCATGGTTGAAAGGTCTGCGTTTAATGGATGGCCTTAAACTGAGCAAAGCAGAAGTGCTTCAGCTCATATTTCACTGCAATTTGCCTTTTGCTATGTTATACCTCTTTTAGACAAATTACTTCAGTGAGGCAATGGCATAAGAATGAGCTATCACCTTACATAATGAAAGTTTCCTCTAGGTGCTCATTGTGAGACTAGTAATGAACAATGTGTTCATAATCTGCCTTTGAACATGGCTACAAGCAGCTGCAACAATCCATTGAATTTGCTCATCAGGGCTTGCGCTGACTCTCATTTCGTGGAGGTAATGAAAACAACAGAATTTAGGTGGTGTTAATTATATTGCATATTGCTTTGAAAAGACAACATCAGTAACGTAACAATTCTTTCCCTGTGAGGATTGGTTGTCCTCACAGAGAATAGTAAAGTATATTTATTAAACACACTTTTTTTGTTGTTGTTTTCTTGCATGGGATTTGATTTGAGCACGGGATTGGACATCTCCAGTGAAATTTCCTTAATGAGTGGTTAAAGAAACCCAACTCAACATAACCAATTCTATGGGGTAGTTTGTTCTAAGAGAGCTTCATAGAGATCCAGTGTCTGGGTGCATTGGTGTGAAGGGCTGGCATCTTGATGAAAAGAAGAAAAGTTTTTTCAATAGAAAAAGGCATAAAAGCTAATGAAATTCCTTACCTTGTTTCCTCCATATAACTTACTTTTCCCCTATATTTTGGCTTACAGTTGAGTCCATAACCTAAACATGATTTGCTGTAACAGTATTGTTCTGTAGAAGTTATTATCGATACTAATTTTTCCCCTTCCATATCCCAGTCTTGTGTCTAATTAAAGCAAGTAATAAGAATTCTAGTTTATTGCCTTTCAAAAGAAGCGTTAGCTCTTTTTCTTCCCCTTTTTGTTCCCTGTTGATTCCTACTTTGGACAGCTCTGCAGTGATCCTATCACATGATTTTCCTGTGAACACTTAGGTAATATTAGATGGATGGGAGCTGAGGAATGATTGGAGGAATTGAGATTTAATGGACTAGATGGGTAAGGCTGTTTGTGACATCACCTTCCTCCTGAGCTTTTATTGGGAATAATTGAAGGAAATAAAAACAACAGAAAAATAGCATAGCGAAATGTAGCTTTATGTGTGTGTGATGTTGGCTTGATCATGCCAAAGAAAATTCAGCAGTGCATATGTTATTCTTGAAAATACTGTAATCAAGTTACATCTTTCCCCTTTTAACTCAAACTGTATTGATTGACGAAGTTGTGGAGTAGTATCTTCCCCTTTCCTAATCCCTTAAAATACTTCAACCTGAAAAGGTATCTGTGCAGAAGTTTGCCATCGTGGCTTTCAATAGCTATCTTTCTGCTAGTCAACCTTGACTGTAAGTCTGTTTAAAAAGAAATAATCTACATTTTCAGTGTGACTGACCTTTATTAAAATCATGTGTGCTCTCCTTGCATTGCTCAGGTTACATTTCCATCTGAAGACAAAAAGTTTTAAACCAGTTCAGTTTCCAATCACTGTAATCTAAGACTGCTCTTGATAATGTAGTTATTGAGGTGAGACTGAACTTGGAGGAAGCTGTCTGTCATCACCTACAGTCATCTTGTTACGTGGTGTGAAAGCTGCTGGCAGTGGCATGGCTGCAAGGGCCTGGCTCTGCTCAATAATGCTCCAGGTAGTGTGTGCACTGAAAAGTTCCACGTTCAACATCTTACAGTGCAAAATAATGTTAGTATAATTAGTTTCTATCACTAACACTACTATCAGTTATTTGGATAAGAAGGAAACATCTTTTATATATAGGAATTTTGGAAGACCAATTTTTGTCACTCTTTTAGCTGTTCCATCTTTCCTCCCAATTCCTTTAATTACTTTCTTGATTTATTTTTTGAGGGCTACAGCAACATAACATTTGGAAAGAGAAAATGACCAAAGTTATTATATAGCCCCAAAGCTAAATGATACGAGTATATTATTATTAAGCTTACGGCAGAGTTCCTAACTTGAGATTGATGTGTTTGTACAGCTGTTGCTAAAGCTGTGGCTCCAAACAATTGCTAGTTGTTCTAATGAACTCTTCTGCTTTGAATCAAGAGGATAGGGGAAAAGAAAAAAGACTGTTAAAATTGCTGTTGGATTAGTATGTGTATTTAGGTTAACATGAAACTGCAGTAGGTGAAGAGAACAGGAAACAAGTAGTTTTTTAATACAAGTAGTCTAATAACTTGCGCTTTTAAAACAAAATATGATCAAGTCATTATTTCTTTCATGTCATTTGTTCTTGTAACTTGATGCTAGCAATGTGTGCTGTCTCTTTATATTTATGAACTTTACAAATACTCTTGAGGATATGCTTAGTAAATATTATCAGTAGCTACCCTTTGTGTTTCAAAGTATGGTTTTTTTTTCACTCTTGTCATATTCTCTCAGTTTTACTAGAGAAATTGGGAGGGTTTCTCATGTGTTGGAAATTTTTAAGGCATTGGGAAGAGAGAGAATAAAATACATCTGCTTTCATCTTCTCCTAAAAACCATTCATTTGTAACTATATGGCACAGGTTATACTTGCTCAAATTTTTTCAGTCCTAAACAAAAGAAAAAAAGTAATAATGTTGGCTCAGCATTTTACGCTTATTTTGTGTTTGATTGGTTTTTGTCTTCATAAGGGATAAAGCCCAACTTCACAATTATGTAAGGATAATGACTGTGCATCCCCTGTTTCCTTTTGAGATCACACTGGTTTGAACTTGCTTGTAACAACCTAGTTAAAATGTGGCCTTTTTGTTGGAGTAGTAGAGGATGTTTTAAAATCTGCATGGGACAAATTCCTTCCATTGGGATGCTCTGCATTGCTGAGCTTTTGCACAAGGAAACATGAAATGTGTTGCTTTAATGTTTGTAATCACGATTCTTCCTAATGTAATTTCGGCAAATTTGCTTCTCTCCCTCCCCTCCCTCATGTCTTTCTCTGCTTTCAGTAGAGCTGAGGGCCTGGTGAATGCACCTTTTTTTCCCTTTGGTTGGCTATTCTGTTATCTATATTGATGTAGACTGTTTAGTTTCACATCTGTTCACATCCTCCTCTTCTGGACTGATGCACACAGTACATCAGATACGCTGCTGCGCTGCTTCAGAGCTGTATTTCCAGGACTGACATTTATTTTTATCCATTTCCTAAGGAAAAATTATTTTGCAGCAAAAGTTAAAGTAGCAGATGATAAAACCCTGCAGCTCAGTAACAGATGAGCGAAAACGGATTGTGCAGTTGCCCCAATTAAAAATCTGAAACCGCTTATCACAAATCTTGTCAGTAGTGGTTCCTATTTGTAGTATGTGACACAGTTCTCCATCAAGAGCAGAGACGCATCTTTGCTGCTAACATCACACAGCATGGCTCCTCAAAAGTAGGTTGCACCCAGCATGTGTGAGACAAATAGCTTGTCAACAGTCAGCAAAACTCTGTCTAGTGTCTTAAGTGTCAGTGCTGCCTACGAGGCCCAGGCCCAAAGCTTCACTCTTTCCCTTCTTTGGCTCAGCCCTCACTTCTCCCTACCAGCCAGCTGCCTGGTTTTGTTAAAGGCTGTAACTTGCAGCAGTTGGAAGGAAGCTGAAGCTGCCAGCTCCCACTGCTCCAGGAGCTGTGTTGTGCCCTCAACCAGCTTGTTCTGCTGAGATCTTAAACTAATGAGCAGCAGCAGTAGTGGGGAGCAGACTGGAGGTGAGAGGCTATGTGAGCATTTCCACAACTCAATCTAGTGTGGATCTAGTTTTCCTGGCCTTGGTGTTCCAACGCCATTCGCTGCCTCTGCATCTGTTCTTCTGGAGGGAGGAGTGGATGGTCTGTGCCTTCATCTGGTCTTATACTTTGGTCATCCTAAAGTAGTTGGCTACTGCCAGTCTTAGGCATCTGGCAAAAGTAGCATATAAATAAGACTTTTAAAAATACTATGATTCCGTAGGAAAGCTCCAAAACACCCACACTTTGGGAATGGATGATGTAGTTGAGACTTTATGAAACGTCTCAGTGAGAAAATGATCTTAAAAGCTACCGTATTTAAAGGGAAGCAGGGAAATTGCATTGGTGATGTAGGAAAACTTGCTTTCTAATATAGAAAAGCAGTATTTATCTTATTTTTTTCTCTGAACTTTCAAAACTATTTAATGAGAGAAGGATATCGCCTTAATATTGTTAATTACATGGTATGGATCAGCCCCTATGAGGGACTTAACTCTGTGTGAGTTAAATTTCTCGGTGAAAATCTTGCCTGCTGTAGCTTTGCAGAGCAAATAATGTTGTTAGCTCCTTCATGGTGATGTAAAATGATATCACGTATCAGGAGGCACAGGTGAAGTACAAGAGATAAGTAACTGATGGCCCCAGTTGGCCCAAAGAAACTCATTGAAGATTACGCACAAAAAGGCAAAAACTTCGTCTGCAAAATAGAACATGAGCTTCTATTTATTAGCACTTGATGTAAAAGCTGTGCAATTAGTGGTTAGTAGAAATACACTCTCCCTTCCCCAGGGAGATCATCATATTAAAATTATATGGGTGTTTGCTTTGAAAGGTAAGAGAGGGTGGCTCAGTGCACTGACATAGAGAGCTTGAGTCGGAAACAGTGCTAAATGACATAAATCTATCCTTAGCATGTCCTGCCAGGCATGTGGATGAGCTGGCTTTACATCTGAGCAAACAGGTGGTCAAAAAAGTGGAGCTGAGATAAGACGTTGCCTGTTAAAATATAAGCTGTGTATAGGGAAGCTGAGATTTAATCTGTCAAAAGCTTGTGTCTTTCACAACCTGTGAAGCTAAATGTCAGCAGTGTGAGTAACTTTTAATACTTCCTACTTATGACACAAAATCTAGTTCTCTCTAGAAACAAGAGAGAATAATGGTTTATTGCAAAGACTGACATGCCCCACAGAGTCCACTTTCCCCTTCTGTAGTGCTGCCTTGTGCTTGTAGAAATATACAAGATTTAGGTTTGGGGGATTTGTATCCCTGTGGTCTGAATTCCAAGGAGCACAAACAGAACTACTTCTGTGAACTTGGGAAAGTTCTTCTGGCACAATATCATCCCTTCTTCTTGGTTTTTTTTTTCCTTCTTCTTCTTGTTTAAAAAATAAAAAAAAGTTAGGGGAGGGGCGGAAACAAGTGTGGATGCAAAACTATCTGTCAGTTGTAAGAGGAGGGATTTTTTCCACATCAATTTTGATGGTGTTTAGCTCCTAGATAGTAGTTGATGTGTTTATAGCTGTCTCCATGTGCAATATACAGTGCATATGAAATTATTTAAATGTTTAAATGTAAAACCTTGATTTTACGTTTTCAGAGTAGGAAGGCAGGAAAGGATATTAAAAAAATAAAGTAGTAGTAACATAAGTGTGTTAAACCTTTCAGATATATGCCAGTAATTTTCTAACTCAAATGAACAGTACATTCTTTTTGCCCTTAATCAAGAGATTTTCTTCATTCCTTTCTCTAGTACTGTTGCAAGTATGTCTGGTGAATGACTTGTCTAAATTTCAGAAAGATTTTGGTAGTTATTAAGATGACAATATCTGTCTTGAGGGGAGGGTGGCTTGTTTTTTTTTTTAGTTGCCAACATAGTTGTGGGGCAGCTTAGTTAGTGTCTCATTAACAGACGTTGTAATGTATCTAACTTCAAGCTTAAAATTCCAGTCTCTCTGGTATTAACACAATCAGCTTTTGATGAGTTGGAAGACTTAATTATTTAATTAATTTAAATCTGACTGCTCTGGACTAGTGTCTGTATTAGTCAAAATTAATTCAGATAAGTCCTTAATCAGCGAAGATACACTAAGGAGTTGAACTCTGTTTATTCACACACTGAAAGTATTATGAAATTGTATTTCAGTACTGTGCCTAACTTGAACTAAAAGGCCGGAGAGGTTTACTGACATGAGATGAAGTGTCAGCGTGTTTGTTCCACTGCAAGCACAAAAGTGATTGAAGTATTTTCTTTTATGTATTGAGTACTGGCTTTCTGTATTTTGTGAAATTTTGTTTAAGAAACCAGTTTCATAAAAATACTTGCATTATCTCTATATCATAAGTGAAGCTCATGCTTCCCAAAGGGCATGGTGGAAATTGCCCGTTTGCAAGCCTGATGAAGCTCAAGCTGCGTTGTCTTTAAATGGTAACTGTTTTTATGGTGGCTTGTTAAAGTTGAAACACATCTAATGCCTTTTGATCTGTATTCCAGTATTGGTTTACAGAAAATATGCAGTGAGGCAAGTCTAAAGAGGATACCCAGCAGGAGAGAAATAAAACTCCTGACACATACAAAAGTATCTGAATGGTCTTGTAGGTGACAGATTGATAGCCTCATACTTCAAAAGCAGTTCCCAGGCAGAAACTGTGCATGTCTGTGTCCACAAATAAAATAAACCTCACGCTCTTTTTTTTTTTTAAGTTTTCCCCATGTCATTTAACAACAAATGATGACTGTGTACATGAGCAGGTTTTTATGGGATTTTGTGATTGGATGCTTGTAAACTGTTTTTCGCTTCCTCTGATGGTACATTGAGTTGGCTCAGACTGTGGCATGTGTGTTTGTAGGTAGGTAGGGGCTGGGGAGATCACTGAATACTACCTGTTTTCATCTTACATATTAAACTTGCAAGTGCATCAGTGTAGATTGTGTTCCTGGGGCTTCAAGACAGCAAGCAGCTCTCATCCCCAAATACTCATCAAGTGCCTGCATCAAATCTTACTGATCAGCTGGTTAATTGCCCCATGGCACAGGTTTTGTGGGCTCTGTGGTGGATGGCAGGTCTGCAGTGGCATTTGATGTGCCTGTTGGGGTTACTAGTTTTGCTTTGCCCCATTTTTCACTCCTTACCCCAACCCTGTTTCATAGTCCAGAAATGCTGAAATGTTTTTATTTTTAATTTTGCAGCGCTTTGGGATGCCAGAGTTGGCATCAAACAGGCTCAGTTTCATTCTGTAGGTTAGGAAGTTAGGGTTTTGTAGCCCCTTGCTCTCCTTGTAAATACTAAAACTCTAAAAACACCAATATGGAAGTAGTTAATACGAAGCAGAGTCTTTCGAGTCATCAACTGGCTTAACATGGCTGATTTATTTTTTAGGGGG